>RWJK01001388.1:45830-143328 GCA_004335835.1 Scenedesmus sp. ARA3 | reverse complement strand
CAGCAGCAGCAGCAGCAGCAGCAGCAGCAGCAGCAGCAGCAGCAGCAGCAGCAGCAGACACATGCTGCTGGGCGCAATGCCAGTATGCCAAAAATTACTGCTGCGGCTGCCTGTTGAGGGGTGCAAATTGACACCAGCGATGACTATATGAGCAAGGCTGTGCTGTCACAAAAGCTGATTTGTTGAAATTCCACTCTTGCAAGGCACGCCTCATGGCAGCCGCTGTAGCAGCTGCTGCTTGTGCAGAGATAACGGCAGCCACTGCAACACTCGTATATGCAGTTTTGTAACAGCCTCTGCAACAGAGACTGTCTTTACAGGGGCCTGATAGTGCAATCAACTCACAGTTGGGTTTGAACTCCGTGGCCTCCAGTGCCGCGACTGCTGCCAGAGCAGTACAAATGCCAGCGACATCATCACGCAAACGCAGTGCCATTACAAACAAACAAAGCATGAACTCTCTTTTGCGTGGTTAACACAACACCAAGCAAGGTAAAAGAACCCTATACCGATGTGACTGCTGAAACAGCTGCTGATTGCGCATAGGCCTTGCAGCAACTCACAGTTGGGTTTGAACTCCGTGGCCTCCAGCGCCGCCACTGCCGCCAGTGCAGCAGGCACCGACAGAGCAGCCAGCCTGCTCAGCAGTCAGTCGTCAATGAAGGGCAGCACCTGCAAGATCAGAGGGTGGTGTGTGCAGATGCTTGTGCAGTACGCACAGTGTCAGCAGTTGCGGGGCACCAGACCACAGGAGCTGGTGGCCACATGTGAAAACAAGTGGAGGCGCAACAAGTGTCATTGAGTTTATTTTGAGCTATAGTGCAGCAGGCACTTGCAGCGCGGCCAGCCTTGGCCAGCAGCGAGTCATCAATGAAGGGCAGCGCCTGCACGGACATGCAAAATGAACGCACGATTTTGGACATCCACCGAAGCCCGAGGATCTGTGGGGCAGTTGCAGGTGCAGAAGGCAATTGCAGTGCACTAGACCGCAGGAGCTGGTGGCCGAATCTGCAAGCAACCGGAGATGCAACAAATGTGAGTTGCTGAGTTTGTTTCCAGCTGGAGTGCAGCAGGCACTTGCAGCGCGGCCAGCCTGCTCAACAGTGAGTCATCAACGTTTTCATAGCAAAAGGTGAACCCAGAGGAGGGAGCCACTCCCAAACCACCTTAGGTTGCAGTGCAAAGCAATGCAGCGCGTTACTTTTGCAACAGCTGGTTTGGAGGTGCCAGAAAATGCGAGACGCGCAAGCCAAAAACATCTCAATGAAAGTTTGGGGCGGCACGCTCTGCAGATAATTGTAAGGCAACCAGTCACATCAGTGCTGGTTGCTAGCCTGTTGAAACTCTTGCAGTACCACTACCAGTCATCAACATCTCAATGGTAAAGTAAAACCTCGAAGTAAGGACACCAGAAGTAACAACATACGAATAGCAACGACACTTGGAGCTGTCCCCAAAGTGCCACTGATAATAACTGTAGCTGCACTGTTAATAACTGTCACAAAGTAAAAGCACTTCATAGCAACAACACTCTGGGTTGTCCCCAGGGGTGTCGTTACTTTGAGGTTTTACTGTAGTACCACTTCTGCACACCACACCTGTGGGTGGTGCTCCGCAAAGGCCTGCAGTGCAGCAGCCACCTTGGGTGAGATGGCCTGCCTGCTGATGCGCAGCCAGTCGCTGATGAGGGTCGTCAGCCGCTTGGCTGTGGCAGCAGCAGCAGCAGCAACAGCAGCAGCAGCAAGTGAGGCACGGCAACAAACGAGGCATAACAGTCAGGCGCTAGTGTTTGTAACTCTGTGTGTTGCTCCTGCCATTGCTGCACATGTGAACACACCGGTACCCTGCCTGCTGCTGCTGCTGCTGCTGCTGCTGCTGCCCTCACCTGCATCACAGCCTTGCAGTGTCCTGGGGTGCAGCGCCCGCAGGTGCTGCAGCAGCTGCAGAACCCGGCAGCAGCAGCAGCAGCAGCAGCAGTGGCAGCGGCAGCACAGAATCGAACCAGTCCTGGGCAATACAGCAGGTCATGCATCCGCAGAGATGACACGTGAGCACTCCAACAACGCATGGTGAGCACAGCACACAGCCATAGAGGAAACTGAGCTACAGCAAAGGCAGCCGCTGCTGCGGCAGCAGCAGCTGCTGCGCTGCCACAACTCCTGACAACGAGCATCACGCAGAGTCCCTGGCGGCGTAACAAGCAACACTGAACCCCTGTTAGTATCATTATCAACATTAGCTCCATTAAAAACTAATTAAATTGGCCTTGCAGCGGCTGTTTTGTTGCAGCACTTGCAGCCCCCAGCAGGCCCACCTGCAGCTGCTGCTCCTTGCTCTGCGCGCTGATGTACTCCACATGCCGGCTATCCAATGCTGCAGCAACATCAGGCCGCTCCTGCTGCAGTCTCCTCCACGCCTCCTGCAGCCTAGGATTGCCGGCTGCCGCTGCTGCTGCTGCTGCTGCCGCGCCATCGCTGCTGCCGTTGCTGACTCGTCGGTAGCTGCCGTCCTCTCCTTGACCCCAAGAACCTCCCGCTGCGTTGCTGCTGCTGCTGCTGCCAGCAAATGCATCGCGATTTCCCCAGGAGTCACCGCCAACATAGCCCGATCCATTGCCCTGAAACCCATCTCCTGCTGCTGCTGCTGCTGCTGCTGCTGCTGCGCGTGGGGTGCCACCAGCAGCACCCCCAGCTTTTGACAGCTGTGCACTGAGCCCTGCCAGCGTCAAGCCGCCCTCCGCACCGCTGCTGCCGCCACGCGCCGGCGCGCGGCCATGCTGCTGCTGCTGCTGCTGCTGCTGCTGTTTTGCGGCAGCTTTTGAGCTGGGTGCTGCAACAGTCTGCCAGCCATCATCTTCTTCTGCTGCTCTGTTTGAGGTAGTGCTTCCACCACCAGGCTTGCTCGGCTTCTGCCCACCAGCTAAGGCATTGCTGTTGCCGCTGCCGCTGCTGCCAGTACCTTTCCCGCCACTGCCTCCAACACCACCAGCAGCAGCAGGAGCACCACCAGTAGCTTGCTGCGTATAAACCACCGCCCTTGTAACAACCCCATCCAAATGCTTCGCCGTTGCCGCCGCAGCCGCAGCGTCCGCCTTCTGCCGGAAGGACGCCCAGCTACCTCCTCCCCTCGCTCCGCTGCTGCTGCTGCTGCTGCTAGGCAGGGTGAGGCCTTCATACCAATTCGCAGGCAGCGCCACAAGTGCCCCTACTGCAGCTAATGCTGCTTCAACGGGCATAGCTTTGATCTTTGCGCGCAGCTCTTTTGTGGTCCGAGCAGCAACGCTTGGGGCCTCCCGCCGCAGCTGCGCAAGCGCCATCTCCACGATCTCGCTGCTGCTGCTGCTGCTGCGCTGCTGCTGCTGCCGCCGCAGCTGCTGCGTCAGCTCAAAGAGGTCATCCTCAGGGTAGAGCTGCTCTGCTGCTGCTGCACCTGCTGCCAGCGCCTGCTGTGTGGCGGCGCTGCTGCCGCCGGCGCAATGCGCACTGCCGGGCGCTGATGCTGCTGCTGTAGATCCGCGCTGCTGTGCGTGTGTGCGTGCAGAAGGACCTGTGGATGCTCTGGGGTCAGCAGCCCATGACTTCCCTGCTGCTGCTGCCGCTGCTGCTGCAGCAGGTGCAGCAGTGCTGCTGCTGCTGCCAGGGTGCTGTGTCCGGTTGTTCGACAAGCTTGCGAATGATACGCTGGTGACGCCTCCTCCTCCTATTGCTGCTGCTGCTGCTGCTGCTGCTGCTGGATGTGGTACATGTGTCTCCGCCTTGGCCCTTGCAGCCTTCACAGCTAGCCAAGGGTCTCCAACGTCTCCTGCTGCTGTTGCTGCTGGCTGATCCTGCCACTGCTGCTGCTGCTGCTGCTGCTGCTGCAACTGCTGCCAGCTTGCAGCACCGCCACCACCGGCTGCTGCACCAGCACCTGCCGAGTACTGCGGCGCTGCTGCTGGAGGTGCTACAGCAGGACTGTTGTATTGCATGTACTGAGCTGCAGTGCTGCCGGTTGCAGTGTAGGAGCTGCTGCTCTCAGCAGCATTGTCAACAGGTGCAGCTGCAGGCCAGCTGGCAGTTGGTGCTGCAACTGCTTGTGCAGAATAAGGGGCCGAGCCTACTGTGTTGGCTGCAGCAGGTTGCGCATGGCTGTAGCTGTACACTGCTGCTGCTGCTGGCGCTGCTGTTGCTGCAGGTGGTGGTGCATTGCTGCGGGCGCCTGCTGCCCTGTTGTCGCCTGCTGCACTCAACAGCCCTAGCACACCAGGCAGCGCTGCAGGGCGCTGTGGAGCTGTCTCCTGCTGCTGCTGCTGCTGCTGCTGCTGCTGCTGCTGCAGTTGTTGCTGCAGTTGGAACTGCGGGAACGGTGCCGCCTGTTGCTGCTCTGTTGTTGGCCATGTAGGTGCAGCAGTTGTGGGGCCAGGTGCTGCTGCTGCTGCTGCTGGTGCTGCTGCTGTGGCTGCGCAGCTTCATGTTTCGATGGCGACTGGTGCAGATGGTACTGCAGATGGGGCGGTAAGAATGCTGCAGAACCTGCAGCTCCTCCTGCAACAGGCCCTGGGCCTGTTACTGCAGTTGCTGCTGGTGTTGAGAGGCCTACGTTCGAACCGTTCGGCCTGCTGTGATCCATGCCTGGGTGAACCACAGGCGATGGTGATGCGAATTCATTTTGCTGCTGCGCAGGGGGTTGGCGGAGCGGATTGTAGCTCATGAGACACGCCTGAAGCAGAACTACTGCTTGGGGAACTCAACAGGCAGCTTCTAGGCAAAGCGTCCTAAACGAATACATTTTATTGTTTCGTAAGTTCTCAATTCCGTAGTCGCTTTTGCAAGGCGTGGCCCAGTAATTTGGATCAGGCTCCTCTGCAATCCGTGCTGTGGTTTCAGGGCAGCACAGAATGTGTGCGGCCTTGTGTACGGCGAGCTAGTTGTTTTGTCAGCTACTCACTGCACATCCACAGGAGCACGCCGCTATGAGGTCCTGCTTGAAACCTTGGGCGGGTTCCTCTCCGCAAAACCGACAGGGAGCCTGCAACAGCCAAGCCTCCAGTAGTTGCTCGCATATTGATTCACCTGCAGACATTAAGCAACATGAACACCAAGAGTGGGCGATCACTCGCAGCAAGTGCAGCAGCACCTGCACAGGCCAACCGCAGTAGGGATACCCCGCATGTTCTCAGGGCCCCCAAAACTCCGCTTGCACCAACCAGCACGGCAGTGACAGCACGTTCAGCGCCACTGGCGAGGGGACATATGTGGCGAGGGGACATGCATGCGCAAACCAAGCTGTATACAAGATGCCTGATGCATGCCTCCTAGCAAACACAAGCCACACCTGTGTTGAGCATCATGCTGATGCACCTGCACCTGCACATGCAATGCAGTTGCACAAGCTGTACTGCCAGTGCCATGTTGGCAGCATATCACACGGCGTTGAACACACTGCTGCCAAGATCGCCACGCTGACGCTTCCATACACCAGTGATCCAAGCCACGTGACATGCACCTTGCACCACATTGTCAACATGTGTACACCAAAACAAATGCAAACATCTGTGATTCAAGCCACGTGACGCAGATATTGACCGCCGCATGCCGAGCGCACGCACCCCACTCAGCAGCCGCAGCAGGCCACACGCCAAGCTGCGGCGCAAAGGTGCCCCACAACACACCACAC
This sequence comes from Scenedesmus sp. ARA3, assembly GCA_004335835.1. Classification (NCBI taxonomy): domain Eukaryota; kingdom Viridiplantae; phylum Chlorophyta; class Chlorophyceae; order Sphaeropleales; family Scenedesmaceae; genus Scenedesmus; species Scenedesmus sp. ARA3. The sequence goes on along the minus strand of RWJK01001388.1, from coordinate 137,673 downwards.
GCAAAATGTAACTGTTTTTTGTCGACACCATGCACTGCGCCAAACAAACCCCACAGGGATGCACCCACGGCATGGCAGGTTACCTTCAACACTGCCCAAAAGCAGAAGCACTGCGCTGCTGGCCACGGCAATATCCAGCAGTTATGCAAACACACAATGCGCCATTCTGCCTGATTCCTAATCCGCCTAAATCTGGATGCCCTGTACCAGCTGTCCCAACATATGACTAAGCACAGCAGTGCTGCAAGTGCTGACAAGTCCTGCCCAGCCCTGCCCAACCACACCCTAAACCACTCTGCACACCCTAAACCCCAACCAACTGCTAGCACCCACACACCAGCAGCGCCCACAGCAACCCAGCTGCAGCATCCCAGCTGCAGCTGCAGCTGGCATGCCAATCCCACCCACCGCTCAGTCGCACTTGACGTTGCGGTAGATCTTGTGCACAAACGCGCTCGCGCCCCAGAACCCTACCGCCCCGCACATCAGCCCCAGACCCACGCAGAACATGGCAGTGTAGCCAAAGTAGAAGCACGTCTGGAAGAAGCCTGTCATGTGTGTCTTAAACAGGAAGTAGTGCACGCTGTATGCAAACACATACAGCGCGGTGCTCCCTGCCATGCCAAAGCTGGTCCACTGCCAGTGGTAGTTCTCCGCATTGAGCAAGAAGTACGTCCCCACAATCGTAACGCAGATCGTAACGATCAGCAGGATCAAGAACACCAGCAGCATGAAGCCGTACACATAGTAGACCTTGTAGTTCCAGAAAGACGTGAAGATGAAGTACATCTCAATGAAGATGCTGCCAAACGGCAGAAGCCCGCCAGCCATTGCGATTGCAAGCGGCGAGAGGTACCACTGCCGCACCGGGATTGGGCTCGGGATGCGCTTCACCCTGCAGGGGTGGTTTGGCGTGCTGCTCCAGTTGCGCCCGATGACCGTCCCCACTATGCACAGCGGGAAAGATAGGAACGCCCACAGCAGCAGCACGATGACAATGTAGCCAAACGGAACGGCAGCCAGGCTGCCGTAGGCGATCGCAATCGTGTTGAGCACGAAGGCGATGCCGAAAACAACCCCGGGGAAGAGCATCGCTGTCAGCAGCATCCCCTGGATCCAGGATTTGCCCTCCATGCGGGCGTAGAGGCCTCCGCTGACATAGCCCCCCACAAGAGAGGTCAGCGCGTAGCACACGATGAACACCGTGAGGATGGTGCCGCGCTCCTGAAGGCAGGCAGCAATGGGGCACATGGAGGCAGATTAGGCACACAGCACGGAACGGGTTTAGCATTGGGTGAAGATGTTATTAAGTGTAAGCACAAATTATATGATGAAAATCGTGAGGATGGTGCCGCGCTCCTGCAAAAGGTGCGGCTGAAGGCAGGTGCAGCTGTCAGGCGAGTGGAGTGGAGCGCAGCAGAGAGGAGTCCGAGGTTAGGCATGTTGCTGGGAGCGGGCAGCATGATCTGGGAGCCAGGTGAATATTTGACCTGGAAATTCAGATGAACCTGATGATCTCGAGATCTGGATGATCCCGAGATTCGAATGAATGCCTGGTTCCAAGATCCGGTTAGATGCAGGCACGCCATGGGGCCGCAGGCACCCAAACCAACGCCACAAGATTGCTGCCGCCTTCACCAGCAGCCGAATGGTACACGTACAGTATCATCAAGAGCACAGCAGAGCACCACCACAACCTACCTCATACAAGGTGCCCATCATGGTGATGAGGATCTCAAACAGCCCCAGCAGGCCCAGCAAAGCACCACGCACAGCAGAGCACCAATCAGCACCACCACTGCAGAGCAGCCGCTAAATCTTAAAAAAATAAAACACCGAAACCCACCTCGTAAAACGTGCCCATGATGGTGATGAGGATCACGAACAGCCCCAGCAGGCACAGCTGAGCACCAACGAGCATCGCAAGCGAGCGCAGCCGCCGAATGAAATACACAAAACCCACCCAACCCACCTCGTAAAAGGTGCCCATGATGGTGATGAGGATCACAAACAGGCCCAACAGGCACAGCAAAGCACCACCAGGCACAGCAGAGCACCAACCAGCACCACCAGCGCAACGCAGCCGCTAAATAACACAGAAAAACCCACTCAACCCACCTCGTAAAAGGTGCCCATGATGGTGATGAGGATCACGAACAGGCCCAGCAGGCACAGCTGCCCGCCCGTGCCCACGCAGGCCGCCAGCAGCATGCGCTGGCTGGGCGCGCGGAACACGTCGCCGTGCACCAGCTTCCAGCCCGTCTCCTCGTTCAGGTCGCGCTCAAGGCTCTCCAGGTCGCCGTCCTCCTTGGCGTAGCTGCGGCAAGAAACACAGGGGAGCAACGGCATGATTTGAAACAAAGAAATGAGGTGTTGGGCATGTCGCATACTCATGCACGCTCCAGGCTCTCCAGGTCGCCGTCCTCTTTGGCGTAGCTGCACAGATATTTGGAAACAGCAGCGGATCGAAAGGCGAATCAGCTAGATTGCAGCAATCTGGCTACCAGATACCAATGAGGGATGCAAGCACAGGATCGCATGGCATGAGTTTGCGACAGATCATGCACGTGCAATCTGCATGCATACGGCAGGCTCTCCAGGTCGCCGTCCTCCTTCGCGTAGCTGCGCAGGTGGTTGATATCGACAGGCGCATTGAAGTAACAAACAGAGATCCCTCTCAAAAGCAGGAAGAAACAAAAAGTGTGGTTTACAATGGGTACTGTCCATGAATTTTCTGGCGCGAGCCTGCTGTAGCTGCTACAGGCTTCAACTTGAGGTAAGCATTTGTGGCTGCTGAATTGTACTGGCTGCTCAAGTGTTGAATGCGGCCGAGGTCCAAAGAGCAGCCGCTCACCGCGCATAATCCTTGCGCAGCGTGCGCATGAGGATGATGGCCACCAGCCCCGTGAGGAACATGACCATCATGAAGCTGTTGAAGATGGAGAACCAGTGGATCTGCGGCACGCAGCGCAGCAGGAGGTGTGGTGAAAATCATGATGTTATAGTTGCAGCCCAGACCACTCCACTTCCTACTAATGCTTCAAATACGCCTATCAGACAGGCGGACCAGACAAGTGCCGCAGCTGCCGCACCTTGTGCTCAACAACCTGTAGTCCAGGTAGCGTAACCAACGCACCACGTGCATGCATGCATCCCAGACGCAAAGCAGACAGGCAGCAAGGAGAAAGGCCGCACCGCCACACCTTGTGCTTGTAGAGCTGGTACTCAAAGCAACGTAACCAACAAACCACCAACACGAAACCAGCAGATGCCGCAACTGCCCCACCTTGTGCTCGAAGAAGTTGTAGTCCAGGTAGCGCTCGCATCACTCCACAAACCCTCACAACACAAGCATCACGCACAGCAACCCACAGAGGCAAAAATGACAACCGCTGCAACAGCCGCAACACAGCGCACCTTGTGCTCGAAGCAGTTGTAGTCCAGGTAGCGCTCAAAACCAAACCTCTACGTGGAATCATGCACAGCAACCCACAGAGGCAAAAAGGACAACGGCTGCAGCCGCCGCACCTTGTGCTCGAAGAATTTGTAGTCCAGGTACCGCGCGAAGCGCTCCTCGAACCTCTACGTGGCATCATGCACAGCAACCCAGAGAGGCAAAAATGACAACAGAAGCAGCAGCCGCAACACAGCGCACCTTGTGCTCGAAGAAGTTGTAGTCCAGGTAGCGCTCGAAGCGCTCCCCGAAGGGTGTGCTGGTGGGCAGCCAGTTCACGGCAAAGGTGAAGGTCACCTGCTGCCCCTCCTTGAGCAGCACGGGCTCGCCCGAGGTGAGGTTCACGTGGATGATCTGCAGCAGCAGCAGCAGCAGCAGCAGCAGCAGCAGCAGCAGCATGTGGAGCAGGCACCATGACAAGTACAAGGTGTCAACTGCAGCGAGTGGACTGTCAGGCGATCCAGGAGAGGAACCTGACTGCAAGGTGTCTGATTGGTTGCTGTCAACTCGCTTATGTTCAAGCCCCTGCTTCCAACTCCAAAAGCGTCCAACTGCCGCTTCTGCTGCTGCGGCCAGTAAAAACCAGATCTCCACAGCAGCTGGCTTCCTCCTTTGCCACCCACAGCGCGCCATGCCTGCTGCTGCTGCTGTGTCTGTACCCTTCTGAACCTGCTGGTCGTGGCTGCTGCTGCTGCTGCTGCTGCTATGGTTTAGCCCTCGACTCACCACACCGCACTGTTAACACACGCCCGTCCCACCCTGCCCCTTGAAGCTGATGTCTAGCTTCTTGTGGCTGCTGCTGTGATGGTTCAGCAGCGCATCAGCACAGCGCAGAGATGCGCCCAAGACACGCTGCCACATGCTCACACTGTCTTCTGCTGCTGCTGCTGCTGCCATGGTCACACCATCCCCAGTTTGATGCTGCACCCGCCTCACCCTGTCCCCGTTGTAGCTGATGTCGAGCTGCTTGTGGCTGTACAGCAGCAGGTCCGGCTCCGCCCCCGGGGCCCCTTTCAGCTCTCCCACAAAGCCCCACACGGGCAGCTCATCCATGAACAGCTCGTACCAGTAGTGGTGCTGCACCGCATACCTGCAGGCAGCAGGCAGCGTGAGTGCAACGCGTTATGCATTGTTAACAGCTCGCACCAGTACTGGCGCTGCAACACAGACCTGCGCACGTGTCAGGAAAGCAGGTGGTAATGGAGCAGGCCTGGTGTTTGCTAACTGAATGGCTGCAGTTGGCGTGGCTGCTGCAAACTGCTGCAAAGCATAAATGTGAAGTGCAAGGAGCATGGCAGGACGCCGCAGACACACTAGCAACACATCTGCTGGTGACAGCTGCTGCTGCTGCTGCTGCTGCTCTGTGGTGTTGTTGGCTTGCTAGGCCGACTAGCGCTGCACAAGGCTGATGCAGCTACTGCTCCGCCTGCTGCTGCAGCTGCTGCTGTCATCAGTCAGCTATGTCAGCTTCGCGTGCCGGCCAGGCAGGGTGCTCCCAACGTGCCAGCTAAGTCGGAAGCAACTGTCCAGCTAGCTAGCTGCTCGCTTGCTGTAGAAGCATCTGGGCAACGGAGCTTCCCGCAACAACCGCCGCCAGTGCTGCTGCTGTTGCTGCTGCTGTTGCTGCTGCCGGTGCTGCTGCTGCTGTCACCTGAACTCCTCCACATCATCCTGACTGAGCTTCTGGGAGCAGATGGGAGACTTGGGCACAGGCACTGCGGTGGACAAGCAGACAAAACAGCAGTAACACCATGTTAGCAGGTCTGAGAACGCTGTTCTACCACGCACATACAGTCAGATGCTAGCAGTTGTGCTGTGACGAGTGGCTGGCACACGGGCAGGGCATCCAAGCGAGTGCTGCTGCTATGCCATCAGCATAGCTGCAGGTATGCATAAGTGCATAGACAGTAAAGCACATCCTCTGCTTGCATATGACGTGCCTGCAACAAGTGCAACTGCTGCATGCACGTTGGTTGAGCTGCACCCTCCGTGCCAGTTGGAACACAGGTGCATCTGCTGCTGTCTTGTGTGCTTAAACACTTCACCCACCCTTGAACTTGATGTCAAGCTGGCTGTTGATGAGCTCATTGCCTTGCAGGACCTCGCCTAGGCCACCCCAGCTATGCTCATCTTTCTGCTGCGGGTGCCGCTTGCAGTATGGCAGGGCGTAGTAGTTGTACGTTTCCTGCAAGGCAGATCATGCACCGGCAGCGGTATGGTATAATGCTGAAGTGGTGATGAGCCCTGGGGAGAATGCTAAAGGCTGGCAAGAGGGTGCTGCTGGTACAAGTGGTTGGCGACAGGATGCCTGGCAAGACAACTGCAGTACTGCTCACTTGATGGATCAGCACAGTCTAGCACAAACCTGCGGGTTGTTGTAGGGTCCGACTTTGTTCACCCAAAGCGTTACTGCCTCGCCATCTTTGTATCTGTGGTTGTTCTCGCCAGCAAGAGTACAAACTGCCAGGCAGCCGAGCAGCAGCAACGCTGCCAGGCCCCAACGGCCCTTTCCCAGCAGCTCCATTATCCGTCTACTTCTATCACCGCTGCATCGGCTGATGATCTGCTAAAGCCCGTGGTGAACTGATGTCCCGTTGCAGCAGAGCACAACAGAACGAGCGTGTTGGTTAGGGAGTTGGCTCGATTATGCTTGATTACAGATGGACGCAGACGCAACCAGACTTTGCAGAACTTCGGTGTCCTCAGGACGTGCCATGCACAAGAGCGATTGCTACTGCTCAGCAGTGCTGGGGCTGTGCAGTGCAGGTAACCTTGTCAGTGACACGCATGACATCCAGTACCCCTTCAACATCAATCCTTGCAGAGGAATCACTTTGCAATTGCTACGTCACACCAATGACTGCAAACTCTCCATAGCAATTTTGATGGAAACCATTGCGGAGACCTCACTACCGCACCGTGCGGTACTGTGACAGTACAAAACATGGGTGAATTCAGTTCAGGCATGGAGACGTGCCCATGTAGGGCGGATCAGCCTGCCGCAGTTTCAGCGGCTGCACACTGCCCTGTTGAGTCATCCATACATAAACACACTTGACCTCAAACCCCGTGTCATGCAGGGCATGCCACCCAGCTGTATGATGCATGGCAGGCAGGACACGCTGTCTTGCAGTTGCCACGTGGCAGCTGCTTGATAAATGTGCCTGCAGCCACCTGCAGCCGCTGTATTGCTTTACATTTCTCTGGCGCACAAGCTGCACAGTGGGTCCAATGAGCCCGTGGCCTGGGCAAAGCCGCGCAAGCAGCCAGCACAAATACTGTCAGGTGCCATTGACCCCCACTGCGGCAGCGCCATCGCTGCTGCACCCGGCTGTCACTGCTGACATGCGCTGCGACAGTGTACGCCCTTGGAACGCCGGCCGCCGATGCCAGTCAAACGGCAAGCCCTGGGGAGCTGTTGGCACACGCTCCGCGCCCTGCAACACATCAAAGCAGCCAGGCAGACACGCGGTATGAGCAGCAGAGAGCAGCGGCAGCTGACAGCAGCGGCCGCAGCAACCTCTCCGAGCAGCACTGCCATGTGCAGTGATTCCCTGTGTGTGCTGCGCATCGCTGAATGCCTTGCAACGCACGCGTTTGCTGCGCGCACTCCTACAAAGCCCCGCTCCACAGCACAACAGGTGGCTGTTACAAACAGCCCTGCAGGCAGCCTGTGCAAGGCAGGTCAGGTGCGTCCCTGAACGCCCACTGCTGCCGCAGGCTGAACACCCAAGCCATGTGTAAACATCATATGTGCAACCAAAACTTAAAGTAATAACAGTCACACCAAGCACTCACTAGCTCAGTGCGCTCAGTCTCCAGTATATGTGCACTCCACTTTCGGCTGTAGCCCATGGACACAAGCGCAAGCACCAGCACGATTGTGGTCAGCAGCTGCGACAGCAAGCTGTGGTCAAACTTGATCCAGGCCGCAACCGACAGGTTGGCGAACAGGCAGGGGATTCCTGCAAGCAACACACCACAGCACAATTTCAAAGGTTCCAGGCTCATGGCAATACAGTAAGCTGTAAGCAGGCTGTGACGGAGCTACGATGAGGCAACAGCATTAAATGCTGCGCAGGCAGGGGTGCCAGCCTTCACTCCTGCAAGTACGGGACATCGGCAACAGACACTGCCCACGTGTGCTGCGCAAGCACGCGCTTGTCCTGCTAACATGTGGCAATCCACCCACATAGACCGGATAGCAGGGACAGCTGTGCACCACACGGAGAGCTGCCACCCCTGCTAGCAGGAGCGTTGGCAAACAGACATGGCAGCCCTGCTGCTGATCAAACGGAAGCTTGACTTGCTACGCCTATCTTGCGAAACTTTGCGCCCACCTAGCCCGAACAGCAGGAAGGCTCTGCGCCAGCTCTGTTCGCAGCGCTGCGCCCAGTGCATGGCGAAGGAGCGCGCGGGAGCGGGCGGCCGGTCGCCCCAGCTGCAGGCAGGCGGCAGCGGCAACCAGCAGCAGGGACACACAGTCACCATGGCACGTACACGTCTGACTGCCAATATCAACCGCGGCCGGTGCTGCACGCCAGGCGGGCCACCAAGCCTCGCCGGCCTGTAGCTGCCAACTGCAGAACATGCGGCTCGTTGTACAAGTTCAGATGAAACGGCTCCTGCAGCTGCTACAAACTGCGCCTCCTTATGGCCGCGTGTAGTCACAAATGCAGGGCATGCAGCTCACCTGTAGATGTTGAAACTACAGACATTAAACATTTCACGACCCTGTCACCTGTAGCTGCCCACCAAGGCCTTGCAGCAGGTCATGAACTCCGCATCCTTACAAAAGCGCATGGCCAGTGTGTATGTCATGACTGACAATTGCAGCAGCGCAACCATCTCACCTGTAGCTGCCCACGAAGGCCCTGCAGCGAGCCATGCACTCTGCTGCTGTACAATCCCATATGGCCAGCGTGTATCATATGACCAATAGTCACAGCAGCACAACCCTTTCACCTGTAGCTGCCCACGGAGGCCTGCAGCAGGTCATGAACTCCACCTCCTTATGGCTGCAGAGGCTGCGTTGGCTGATGCTCACTGATAACTTTCTGTACTTGTCTGTCTGCAATAGCCTCACCCGTAGCTGTCCACGAAGGCCTTGCAGCGGTTCATGAACTCCGCCTCCTCCTCCTCCGACATGTAGTTCTGGCCCGTCTTGAACACGCTGACCAGCATCAGCGAGCAGATGATCACGCAGATGGTCTCAAGGCCCACCTGGCGCCAGCAGCAGCAGCAGCAGCAGCAGCGGCGGCAGCGGCAGCAGCAGCGGCAGCAGCAGCCAGCTGATGATTGGCAGATGCTCTCAAGCCCACCTAAGCAGCAGAATGGACATCATGCACCACACCCGCCAGCAGTGCTCAGTGTCTCAAAGCAGATTCAATGTCAAGCAGCGCAGTGCAGCTAGCGGCACCTGGCAAGGCAATGACGCGGAACATGCTCGTTTCCTGCAAGTCTGCGCGCTCCACACTGCATGTCCTGCAAGCATGCCATTGCTGGTCTTCAGGCTACCTGTTGCTGATCCTACTCCGTGAAAAGCGCTTTGATCGTCAGCAGCACTGCTCGAGCGCAGGACATCATTGCTGCTGCTGCTGCTGCTGCTGCTGCTGTTCTCTGTCGCACAGCGGCACCACCCCTCTCACTTTGCTCCCTCACTCGCCTCACCGTGAGGGCCATGGTGACTCCAAACAGTGGCAGCACTGCGCCTGATGTATCGACATAGTTGCCGAAGTCAAACTGCAGGAATGCGGACAGCGCAAAGCCACTGATGAGGGCAGCCAGTGTCGAAATGGCCTTCAGTTGCTCACTCTTCTCTTCCACATCTCGCCGGTTCTTCTCAACTACACGCGCCCACAGCGCACGCGCGTTTTCTAGGTGCCGCTGCTCTATGTCTTCCTGCCGCCACTGGCGCTGCTCCTCGCTGCAGCAGCAGCAGCAGCAGCGGGGTGCGGTAGAGGGTCACAGCAGCAGCGCAGTTGCAGTTGCAGGTGGAGCGCGGAGTGGCGGGCAAGTCATGCGCTGCTGCGGGGACGCTGTGCTGGTATATGCTGCTTGCCAGGCAGGTGCATGTGCTGATATTACAGTAAATCTATCATCCAAAAACATTCATCAGCATGCTGAAGGTAACATTTTTGGTGACAGGCAGCTGTCCTGCAGCGGAGCGGCAGTCCGCTGCACTATTGCGGCTGTAGCTATGCTGCTGACAGCATCTGCATCTGCCGATACGCAGTGCTGCCTGCCTGTGTCCTCTACTGCTGCTAGCGGACGGACACTGATTGCTCTGAGCAACTCCTTATGCAGCTGGTGTGCGCAACATGCAGGAAATGATACGTTCAACCCGGCTAAGCCTGCTGTGGTACTCACAGAAAGCTGTGCTGTGCTTCGCTGAAGTACAGTTCCTTCTGCCTCCAGCACATGTCCTCTGTGCGCCATTTCCTGTCCTCTTCCCGCCATTGCCGGCTGAGTGCTGTGTCGTAGCCTGTCAGCAGCGCCTGCGCTGCTTCTACTAGCCGTTCGTCCATGCACCAAAATGGCGTGTGTTGCCGCCCAGATGACAGCTGCAGGTTACAGGCTTACAGATGCAGGGACCTGCCGGCTAACAGGGGATGAAAAGCGCCACTGCTGTTGAAAAGAAATAAATAGAAGAATAAGGGCGCCAGCGGCCAGCAGGAGATACACAGCGCTAGCATGCCATGCGCATGTCCAGAGACAGTGGCAGTGCTTCTGCCAGGTGACTGTTGTTCAGTTCAAGGACCGGACACACACTGACGCACGTCGTTGCAAATAATCACAGGATTTCGCCCCACATATCACGACCTTTGAAACAGGAAACGACCATGTCAGTGACAGGGCTCACAGGGCACCCTCGTCCAGCTTTTCTCCGATCGCACCTGCACGCTGCTCGGTTTCGGGGATGCATGTTGCGGTTCTTTATGCTTGTTCAAAACAGCGCTTGTCGGCATTGAGCGACAGAGAGCGTTTGTGCGTGACCTCAGCAGGCTTCGTTTCAGCCCATTACCACCCGTGGTTAGCGCTAAAACTGGCTTCATGTCCGTGATCGTTGGATTTGAAGTAGATCGGCATGTTTCCTCACCGGGCAAGCGGCCCCTTGACAAGCAAACGTCCGCCTTATCTATGGCGCTCAACTCGCCCGGCTCTTGCGACAGCCCAGCCAGCCAGCGCTTGCACGCAGCTTTCTGCTGCAGCGATCAGCGCTCCGACGATGCCGAGGACGCCTACAGCTGCTACAGCGACGAGGAAGACGATGACGAGGACCTGCCCAACAGCAAATCGTCCAGCCAGCACTCCATGCGCATCCCGCGACCGAGCAGCAGGTGCGACATCACCATAATAATTATCACGAATGTGGGGCATGCGCGTGACTGCTCGCTGCCTCTTTGCTGTCTTGTCTGGCTTCTTGGCAACCCGGGAAAAGCGCCCGTACTAAACCTTTGCTGTGATCTGCGTGCAGGGTGGCCAAGCTGTTTGCTTACGCACGGTTCCAGCTACAGGTGCAGCAGGCGCAGCTCCAGGAGCTGCAGCAGCAGCACGACACCACGTTGCAACAGCAGCACTACCACTGCCAGGTGAGCGCGGGCCAGATCGCAGCCTTGTGATGCTCGCGGTACCACAAAATGCCTGCAGAAGCTATTGTTTGGAGTCAACGGACACCATGCTTGCAAGCAGCTGGGTGATGGCCGATGCTTAATTAGCGTTTGCTGAGCAAAATCTGCTGCTGCCTGCCCTGCTGTCACTGGCCATGCACAGGTGCAGCGCACCCCGCCTGGAGCGCAGCAGCAGCAGCGCTCAAACTGAACGTTTGATTGCCTGGTGCCATTCTACAAGCTGGCATGCGTCTGGCATGGTTGCGCGGCCCAAAATGCTGTGACTCATGCGCTGGTGCTGCGTGACTCATCGCTGTGGCGCCTGTGTGCATGGCTCGCAGCAATGAGTATCTGCACAAACAGTGCACCAGTCAGTGCTGAGGAACCCTCATTAGCAGCAGCAGTAGCAGCGGCAGCCCTGTGCCTGCTGCTTTGCGCTGCTGCAGTGTTCTGTGAAGGCAGCTGATACCGACTGCTGGGATGCGGCCCCTGGGTGTATGGTGAAAACCTGTTGTGTGAACATGCCAGTTCACGGTTGTTGGGTTCTGAAACTCTGTGTGATAGTGACAGTGTTGTGGGATGGCTGTGCGAACACGACAACCAGCGACTGTTGCTGTGTTCGCACGGCACAGGTGTATGCACCGACGCAGGCAGCTGCAGCTTGCGGGCTGTCTGCCGTGTCGTGTGGATGCGTCTATTGTTTGCTTCGATCTCTGCTGATTTCTGGCTGCTGCAGCTTCCAATCCGTGTCGAGCTGCTGGTGTGTGCATGTGGCTCCCTTGAACAAGGTTGGCAACGCCACACTGAATTGCGATGCCATGCATGGTGCGCAGAGGCAGTGCACGGCACTTGTGCAACATGCGGCCCCGCCAGGGCTTGCTAGGCTGCATGCTGGCTGCACCTGCATGGCCAGGTGGCTCTGAATCTGTCATTCTATGCCCCCTCTGGCTCCTGTCAGTGTGTGTGTGCTGTTTGATTGGTGCAGCAGCAGCGCTCCAAAGAGCTGCTGCTTGGCCCGACCGCCACCTCCGTGTTTGACAGTGTGACACAGCCGTGCCAGCTTGTGATTTGCGGCAAGCAACTCCTTGCCCATCACGTGCATCCCTCTTCTGTGCATGCATGGTGCTTTGCATGCTGGTGCGTTCTGCGTTGTGTGTGTTTTTTTACCTGTGGACTCCGTGCAGCTGAGGCCAAACAAACATGCAAGAAGCATCCGTCCAGCCGTGAAGCGGCTGCTTTGCATTGCGCTTGCGTGTGGTATAGGCGCAGCACAGCAGCAGCGGAGCGTGGCTGCATTACACCATTAGGATCGTGGTGTGTGTGCGTGTTGTGGAAGCTTGTATTCCCTTTGTTTTCTTTTCTCAATCAACAATGCTCTTGGAGCGCGGGACGGCAGCATATTTCGTGTGTGTTGGAAGGACAGCACACATGCACTGAGTAGTGGTGCCAAAGGCATTGCGTGGAAGCTTGCAGTGCAGCAGCAGCATGCGGGAGGCTCTCTGTTGCACTGTGCTTCACGACGCTGGTGGTGGGTCTTGAGGAGGATAAAGTTGAGAAGGATGAAGGAAGGAGGCAGCGATGCGTGAGGCAGCACGGCCAGCCTAATCAGCGGCATGCCTGTCAAGGCGCTGCAGTGGCTGCTGCTGTGCATGCATCGCTGCGTGTCATGCTTTTGGCATGCACATATCTCTCTAGCAGTGCGGCACGGTACGTTATTGAAGGCGCTTGGATGGAGACCGCTGCCTCTGCGCTTGGCAGTAGTCAGATCTGTTCTGCATGGTTGTGCACTGGATTTCTTGCGTATCTGTGTGTGTATGTTATCAGCAGCAGCAGGAGTGAGTCGTGATGGTGCTATTGTTGTTTTGTGGGTGTGTGCCGAGCACTGTACCTTGTACACAATTCTGACCAGGCGTGAATGGTGGCAGCAACGCAGCGCAAGGGTTGCATTCCTCACCCGTTTGCGCTGCGGGGCCGTGTATTGTATCCCACCCAGTTTGCATTGTTCTGCTTCTCGTTGGCGTTTGTTGTTGTGCATCTCATCACACATTGTTGCATGTCTGTTGCATGTCTGTGGAGTATGGCAATGCCCGCATGGACTCTAAAGCGCATTGCAGTGCTGCATGTGCTTTTCACGGCTGCAGCAAAGGGCCTGTCGCGGCTAACGCAGGGCGTCCAGTGGCTGTATGCATGTGTTTGCCGGTTTGGCCTGCCGTGCTTGCTGCATGCATACCTCCCACCAGCTTAGCGCTACAATGCTGTTGGTGCAGGGCGTGCAGCAGCAGCGCATGGGCGGCCTTCGCAGCAAAATGCGTGCGTGTCAATGTTTGTATTTCACGAATTGAACAGCTGTGTGTGCGTGTGTGTGTCACCCGCGGTGCAATCAGTATGTATGATGGTCTCAGCGGCTAGGGCGCTGGGTGTGTGAGTCATTTATATATGACGGGGATGCGCTGTTGCATCCTCTGTTGCAGCATGCACGCAGTTGGCATGTGCGGTGATTGCTTGCGGCGGGCTGCTGAATGCGTGCATTCACAGCCCGGCCGTGTGTGCGCCCCCTGCAGCTGATGGTTCTTGCACTAGACCATTATCAGGCCGTGAATGAAGTTTATCCAGAGAGTATTTGGCACAGCACCGGCAGGAAAGGCATGTCAGTGTGGTTGCATGCTGCTTACAATCGTTCGGTTAGTATATTTGAATGTTGATGGCACGCAGTACTACACCGAGGGCTGGTTAGTGGCGTGTGTGTTGTTGTGGAGGCATGTCATACCAGATCGAAATTTGAACATGCTGTGGGCGTCTGTGGTGTCGGCCCAGATCAGCAATCATACCTTGTGCTGTGTGCATGTGTGCGTTACAACCCCGTCTTGTGTTATCACCTTGTTTTGCTGGTTAGTGAGGCCTGAACAGCGCGGCCTCAAGGCTGAATAAGAGTGCCAGCTGTTGCGAGGACTGTTTCGAGGTGCAGCGCGGATGCTGCATGCACTGTTGTTGTTGTTGCTGCCGCAAGCGCTTGCAAGTCCAGTCTCACTGAGCTGGGCTTGGCTGGCGCTGGCGCACTAGTTGTTTGCATTTCTTTGTATCGGCGGCTGAGCCTTAGCGCAGTTCTGCCCCATAGCTTGCACATAGTTTGCACTTTAGCTTGCGTTGCGTTGCGGCTGAGGTCATGTCAGTGCGGAGACACTTTGCTCAGCTACACAACGAGCATTGCGGTCTCAGCCTGAACCTTGCTGCACTCTGATATTCTTGCTTGACATCGCTCGGCACTACTGTGACTGGTGCCTAGCCAACTAGGTTGTGTTGTTGCCGGACACCAGGGGCGTTGTACAACGCTGCCTGCTGTCAGCTGCTTTTCAGCATATTATTCAGTAGTTTAACAGTACCGCAGTCACCCTCCCGTAGTACTATTGTGTGGACACAACACTCTCCGGTTACTGTTCTTTATGTCAATCTACGTGGCTGCATTGTTGTTTTTTGTTTTTTGTTCAAAACCGCATGGGGGCTGCGGCAACGGCACTGCTGTGCACCGTGTGCTGCGCACCTTTGTTGTCGCAGCAAGGGAGACGGTGCAGCGCATTTGATGCTGCATCTCTCCTGCCCCTGTTCTTCTGCCTGGTTGTTGCTAGACGCCAGTGATGACCGCATGCTTGCCAACCGGCAGTCGCATCCGTGTGCGCCCTGTGCGCTGCATACGCTGCAGCAGACTGAACATGTACTGTTGATGCATGAAAGGCAGGCGGTATCGGGATGGGACTCGTGAGGTGGCAGGTGTTGTGGCCAATGCAAGTGGCGAGGCAACGTCAGCGACAGATACTTGACGCCTGGCATGAAGCAAGCAGTGCTGCTGCTGTGCTGAGTGAACGCGGCGCTTGGCTCGCAGTTCTGGCACTCAGTGCCAGCCACTTTGCGCTTGTTTTCATTTAGGGTGTTTCAGTTTCAGGTGGCAGTGTGCGAAGAGGGAACCGGCGGGCGGCCAGAGAGCAGAAAGCACAGCGGCTAGAGGCAGCCTGTGCTGTGTTGCTGATGAAGCCGCTGCTGTTCCCAGCTACGGCTAGTAGTGAAACCTGTTGCTGTTGAGCTGTGGCGGTTATCCTTTGCCTCGTCTGACCCTCAATCTTTTGCTAGCTACCGTTGCCGCGTGATGCTGCAGAGCGATGATGCTTATAGTGCACCGCTGCACATCCTACACGTGTTCTGGTGTCTTTCCACTGATCACTCGAGGTGTTTAGGGTCCGCCTGAGGGTGCTTTGATATGTGATGTGGTGCAGTGTGCCCTTGTTATGGTATGCTGCGTCAGTAGTGCATCATTAGGGCAGGTGACGTGTTTGTTTGTCAGCACGCTTTGTTTATTGATGGGACCTACGCAGCGCAGGATAGCCTGCGCTGCTGTGATAAGGCCTTTAATACTATCTTATACCTGTCGTATGCAGTGCAAGCAGCAGCAGGGCCGCATGCACATGCCATTGCCAGCTGCTGTCATTGACAGCAGCAAGGAAGTGCGCTTGCGCTCCACTCGGAGCTGCATGCATGACAGGGCTGATGTCGGCTGCGGCCCGCAGTGTGCGGGCAGTCGCTGGTTTGATATGTGAACTCAGCGCAAGCTGCCTTATGCATCTTGCATTATGTTGAGATGCATGCCTGGCTTGACCGAGTTCTCTGGCATGATGCCAGCATGCTTATGCGCATAAGTTGCATGAGCGGCGCCTGACTTTTCTTCAGCCATAGCATCGCATTGGCGACCATGGCAAAGCGTTGTTCTTCAGAGGTCTGCAGTCCTTTGAAGTTGTAACAGACCCAGGCATATGCCTTAACACTTTGTGAGTTAGCACAGCATGCCATGCTGGCAGTGCCTGGTGGGCTGTTGCTGCCATGATGCCATTTGGCACCCTAGGCCGATTAGCGACATCACAACAGTCTTTGTAGTGACTAACTTGTCAGGTTGCAAGGGCATCAGTGACTGTTACTTTGCTGAAGCACAGCAAAAAGACATCAATACAGCACAGCCTGCGCAGCACCACCAGCACAACCCGGTTGTGGCGGCGCTTGAGTGCCACTGGCACGTAATTAATCAGACACCGCACTAAACACGTTGTCAAAGTATGCAACAAGTTCTCAAAGTTGACGCGACTGTGCCACGAACAACATCTTGGGATGCCGCAGCAGGGTGTCCTCGCAGGACATGAATTCAAATGCTTTGACAGCTCAGCCGCAGGCTGTGGCAGCCACCTTCAAGGTTTGAAAGCAGCAGCTGAGGAGGCAGAAGCACACCGCTTTGTGATGCGCCATGCCAATATGCAGCAGTGTGCTGTGCCTCCCTACGCTGCGTGAGCAGCTAGCCGCATGCAGAATGTCACCTCTACAATGTCGACGCAGGTGAAAACACTAACGTCAGGTGCCATGCCAGTCATTGACCGTAGAGCTGGACACTCTGAAAGGCCGAAATTGCTTCAGTGAAGCCATCGTTTGTGGCGCCAGGCTTGTTGTGCATACAGCAAGCCCATGCAGTTCTGCATCCTGATTGCAGCAGCAGCAATGCCGCGCGCAGGGGCACCCATTGAAGCACAAAGGCTGCTGCTAGGCAGCCGGAACATATGCATGCACAAACGCATGCCGTGACACACCTGCATCCGCAGACATGTGTGCAATTCACATGGGTAAATGATGTGCGCCACTACTGCGCTGCATAGACACGCAACAGTGTTGCGAGAAACCACGCTGATGGCTGGCCATCTAAATGTAGGGCGTTGGCGCTGCGTCCCGCAGACCCAAACGCCAAGCATACTGCAGCAGCTACACGCAGCAGTACTGCCATCCTGCCCTCTCCTCACGTAAAAGCGCAGCCTATGACAGATCGCATGTCTAAGTAAAGCAATGACACGACCAACGACAACAAGAGTGAAACATTTGGAGGATTGCTGCTTGTGAAAGCTGCAGGGCGGTTGGGTCCATGAGCATGGAGCATGCGTGAGCAAAAGAAACGTGTCAAACGTGTACAAACAGCAATCACCAACAAATGACACGGGTACAGACATACAGACATAGACACAGACCATAACAACAGAGGCAACCGCCCAAGCAGCTGCCTAGCTTGCAATCTGCATGCTTTGAAGCAATCAAGAATTGGCATCTGCAGGATGCCCTCTGTGTGATCATCCTCCCATGTCCGGCTGTGTCTGATGTGTACAACTCTCAAGACAGCATGCAGGGATCCCTGTACTGTACTCAAAGCCACAAGGAATGGAAAGAAATGCCAGCCGTCAAGAAATGCCAGCCATTACGAAATGCAATCTCCACAGCACGAGCGTGCCATGAGACAACAATGAATGTACCATCATGTGACTTGAGCAGCAAGGATTGAGCCAGGTTGCTGCGAGATGCTGGCGCGTGTGAACCCCACTACATGATGCCGCTGTTACTCCTACAAGCGTAGCCCAAACACGACAGCTGTGGCGCAGCCACACACACACTCTCCTATCAGGCGAATCCACGACCCATACAGCTGTCTGCAATGCAGCACAACGGTCACAACATGTGCAAAGCATCCACGCGTAACTCCCCTAGTCTGCAATGTGCAGCAGCAGGACTAGCACCCAGCCTAGCAGGCTAATACTAGTGCCCAGTCCCGCTGTAATCAAGCGTTGCTTCTGCTCAGCTGGCCGTGTAACAGGCCACACAGGCGTGCCGAGCATGGCAATGTGTACTTGTGCAGTCTTTGCAATCAGCTACAATCGCTCAGAACTTTGCCCACAGCAGGTTGCCATAAAACTTGCTGTTGATGATGCTTGCTGTATCCCCAGCAAAACCGTACCCATCAGATAGCCCTAGCCGCTCCTTTGCTGCAGCCTGCAGCTTTGCAAGCTGACTGATACCTGTCGAGCCACTGCTGCATTTGCCAGCCATGAAGCATGTTGCAGCCACTCCAGCCACATGTGGACTCGCCATACTCGTCCCTGACAGCTCCCGATAGCCAGACGCCTCCCTGAAATACGAAACCGTGCTCAGGATCGCATTGCCAGGCGCAGCAATGAGCCGAGCCTTGTCAGCTGCAGGAGCATCTGCCGGCAGGTAGTTTGAAAAGCTTGAGGCGCTGTTGCTTGCAGGATCCATCGAGGTGACAGCCACAACTGTTGGGCATGACGCTGGCAGGTACCCCCGCAAATCAGTGCCGTAGTTTCCGGCCGCAGCGACCACCACGATACCGGCGTCACTCGCGGCCTTGAACGACGCACACACGAGGTCCAACGTTGCCTGGTAATCTGGATCCTCTGGCGGCATGTAAGCTGCCAGGGAGAGGTTGATCACTTTGATGTTGGCCTTGGATTGGCCTTCTGAGCTTGCAGCCCACTCGACTGCTTCCATGGCATCTGACAGAGCCCCCACTCCCTCGCCGTCCAACACTTTGAGGGAGTACAGTGCGACTCCGGGCGCAACACCAACGACACCAGCGCCTGTGGAGACGTATCGAAGGGAGCAGGCAGACAGGCAGAAATGGGCAGCACTTGGGGTCAGGCGGGTATTCAAAAGCAGAAACAGCTTGAGCATGCCACTTGACACGGGCTATGAACAAGCAGCATCCAGACACAATTGGAGCCAGCACTCCCTACTGTGATCACAAACTTTTAAGCAACGTATGCCGAGCACCGAAACAACTACTTTCAAGCAGCACAACAGCGCCGCGCACATAATGAATACAGATGCACAGCACTCACCGTTGTTGCGGGCGCCGATGATGCCAGCCACATGTGTGCCGTGCCCATATCTGTCCACATCAGCATCTGCCACGTCACCAGCCACCCTGCTTGATGGTGTAACCCAAGAAGATCCTCCCACCAGATTCAGATCCGGGTGCGTGCCGTCAATCCCGCTGTCCACAACCCCAACCGCCACCTGCTGGCTTGC
Organism: Scenedesmus sp. ARA3; assembly: GCA_004335835.1. Taxonomy (NCBI): domain Eukaryota; kingdom Viridiplantae; phylum Chlorophyta; class Chlorophyceae; order Sphaeropleales; family Scenedesmaceae; genus Scenedesmus; species Scenedesmus sp. ARA3. Next base: position 118,713 of record RWJK01001388.1, on the reverse strand, counting down.
AGGCAAGCCGGCTGTGTTGAAGACACCAGCAGCAGCGCTGGCCGCTTCGATGCGGGTGATACCGGCTGGTATCTGCTCAGATTCTGCAATGGGGAATCTTGGGAGGACAGGACTGGGCTGGCCGGGAGTGACAGGCGTGGTGGTGGTGCCGCCTGTTGCACCTGGGTTGCCGCCTGTTGCGGTGCAGATGCGGGTCGGCAGGCTGCGAGCATAGGTTGGGGCGATGCCGCTGCGTGGCAACGAGGCAGCAGGGAATAGCGAGCACCAGGGCAGGGGATGTGTCAGCAGAGAGATGTGTTAGCATGTAGCGGCAAACACACAAAACAACACAATGAATAGCCAGGCCTCACCCAGAGCGTGCAGGACGCAACACTGCTGTGTTCCTGGCTGTGTTTTCTCCTGCCTGAGTCGACTGCAACAGCTCCTGCACAGCATACAACATCTGAATAAACAATAGCAACCCGCAAACCCGATCAATTAGGGCTCACCAGCTGCCAAACCTCTGGCGGATGTATGTGGCTCCATTTCTGGCGCTGCTTGCCAGCGACAGCACACACGCCGCGCCATCCACGCGGATCGGCTTCAGCGTCACTTTATCGAGCGCCTGCACCATGGTGTACGAAATCTTTCCGCTGCCGCACGCATTGCCGCGCCAAAAGAGCTTTGTGCGAGGGGTGAGGCACCCTGGCCATGCAAACGCTGCATGAGGAGCAGCAGCAAGGCCCTTCTGCAGGTCTGTGCGCTGCACACATCCGGGTGTCTGCTGGTGGGCGATGCGCCGGTCTGGCACTACTGCTTTGACTAGCTTAGAGGCCCTGATGTGCTGCACTGCTGCATCAGGGGCACTAATCAAAAGGGATTTGAGGCTGGGAGCTGCTGCACTGCCAGTGGCTCCTACAGCTGCAGCTGCTGCGTCAACCGAAGCGCTGTTGCTGCTGCTGGTGCTGCTGCCGCCGCCCATGGATCGCAGGACAGTGAGTGGGCTTGCCTGGCCAGCTGCTGCTGTTGCTGCGCCGCTGCTGGCTGCATCAAGTGCTGCTTGCACTTCACTGACCAGCGCTGCGCCTGCTGCTGCTGCATCTGTCACATCCGCAGCCAGCTGCAGGATGTATCGGCCCGGGATGATTTGTTCGCTCAAGTCTGCAGCAAGTTGCGCAGGCGGAGGCAAGCGTTGAGTCGAGGCGTGCTCGAGGTGGCTTTCATAGTGAAGGCGTATATGCTGCTGCTTCGCGGCTGGCGGGAAGTGTACTTGCATCCGCTGCGTCCTGTTTAGCTGGAATACTAATGGTAGTCAACGAATTAAAGCATTACCTGGCGTCGCGGCTTCGCTTGCTTCTTGCACCAGCTGGCGATGACTCCTGGCGGTGGGCGCCAGTCTGCCGCTGACTAGAGGTGCAGCCAACAAAAGCGTAACAAAGAACAATGCTGCTTCCATCTACGCAGCTCCTGTGTTGCTACTGCATGTGAGAAGGTAAATTCCTACAGCTCATCTCTATATTGCGTAGCTAAATACACAATCGTCTGTCTAATTGTATGTTTCAGGTGGTCGGAATTCGTGTGAGTCTGGCCGGCAAGGGCCTGTGCCGGTTTATATGGGGGAGAAAATGAGGCAGCCGAAGAGACAGGATGGCCAGTGGTAATCGTTGCTGGCTCGATAGTAGGCGTCACGGTGCTGTTGAAGACCTTCAAACATGTTTCAACAACACTTTATGTATTTTAAAGGCTTGACATAGCCTGCGGAAGTGCCCAGCAGCCCACGCTCATGTACGAACAGTATATAAACTTGTAGCGAGGTTGAAGGGCACGGGCTCCAACATGCCATCAAGCCTGTAGATGTCCTCAAAATACACATATATGCACCTCACACATCATGTGAAGCACGAATTAGGCCGATAGGCCCGGCATCCGCACCATAAGAATTGATCACCAGGAACTCCTTGTTGCTCCTCCGACATTCACCATGATGGTCTCGCCTCTGATAGCAGGCGCTTTGCGACTTTCCGAAGCATATTGCATAACTTCTGCGGCTTGAGCGGTGCTCTCCAAGGTCAACCAAGCGGTCAACGAACGCATCACAGCAGCTCTGCTTCCAGCTCAGCTTGCTGCCTGCATGTGCTCGTCATGCCTGCACCCGCATGCCAGCGCGCAGCGATGCCTCGCAGAACACCTGTTATACGCGAGAGTTCATCTATTCGGGCACGCCTTGTAAGCCTTTGATAGGCAGGCAGGCTTATCATCACAACAGCAAGACTGCTGCTGTTCCCCTGTGGCTAGCAGAAGATGACAACGGATGACGGCCACCACTGACTGCTGCAGGCGCCACAACTGAACGTTTTCACGGTGCGGGCTACAAGTCACTTTCACCCATGTTCAACGCCGCGGTCCATACTACAACAACTGCATGCCAGCTCCTGCCATCTGCCCATGCGGCCATGTCATGGCAGCCATTCGTTACATGCACACAGACCATCACGGGTGACGCGTGCCAATGCGTGCCAAGTCAGTAATGCAGCAACTGCCAAAACTCCAAGTAGTAACTCCAGGAATGCCATGCTCAGCTATACCTTGCTACTAGCAAGCAGCCGCCCTGTCCAATGCAAGCGCGCGTACGCAGCAGCAGATGCAGCCGTCGTTGCTGCCACTGCTGCCTCCAATGCATCGAGCACCTCCTGCCCTGGCAGGCCCTGCCACTGCTGCGTCATGCAGCCTGCCACAAGCACCAGCACCAGTGCTGTGTTGACCTTGCTCACCATCAGCGGCTTGATGGCAGGCAGGCCAGCCTCTGCACCTGCTGCTGCTGCTGCTGCTGCTGGGCCTGTGGCGTCATCTACACTGCTGCTGCTGCTGCTGACCGTGCTGCTGGGCGGCTTCGCTGCTACATCTTCCTGAGATGTAACCACATCCTGCTGCTGCTGCTGCTGCTGCTGCTGCTGGGGCACCGCAGCATCCACATCAAAGAACGCCGCCGCGCCCGGCCACCGCCCGCCAAACATGCGCAGCCGGTACACAAACATGCCAACCACCTGCGCACTGTCCCTACCCACTACCAGCACTGCCAGCCAAGCAGGCAGCATTCCGCTCCAGCCCATTGAGCCCACCACAGATGCAATGAGCACTTTGTCTGCCAGGGGATCCAAATAAGACCCAAGCTTGGAGGTGTGACCCAGGCGGCGCGCGAGGTAGCCGTCCGCCCAGTCGGTCACCTGCACAACACAGTGCAGAGTGCATTGCAATGCGCAGACATTAGCAGAGAGTATGGGGGTGCGCAGTTATGACCAGAAGGCAGTGTGGGTGGGGGGTGGTACGTCAGGTGCCATTGCAGGGAGCGGTGATGGATTCCACCACAGATGCAATGAGCATTTTGTCTGCCAGGGGATCCAAATAAGACCCAAGCTTGGAGGTGTGACCCAGGCGGCGCGCGAGGTAGCCATCCGCCCAGTCGGTGACCTGCACAGCACGTCACCAACGAGGACGGCATTAGACATCAAGCAAAGAAGTGCATTGCAATGCGCAAACATGAGCAGAAAGCACGGGGGTGGCGTATTCCGCTCCAGCCCATTGAGCCCACCACAGATGCAATCAGCACTTTGTCTGCCAGAGGATCCAAATAAGATCCAAGCTTGGAGGTGTGACCCAAGCGGCGGGCTAGGTAGCCATCGGCCCAGTCGGTCACCTGCACAGCACAGTGCAAAGTGCATTGCAATGCGCAGGCGTTAGCAGAGAGTACAGGGGTGGAGCAGGCATGCTGAGAAAGCTGTGGGTGTGGGGCGCTGTGTAGGTTTGAGTGTGGGTGTGGTGGTTGGTACATGCCACTGCGGGAGGAGCACTCCAGAGGACTTACAAAGCGCCAGCAGGAGCAGTGTGGCGACTTCCTGTGCTGAAAGGCAAAAGGAAAGCAGGCAACCCTGGCGCACGTTCAGCAGGTGGCCTGCCCTACATACCAGGTAGCCACCACTAGCATGGCAGCGCAGCATGCCGCACAGCACGCAGCGCAGCACAGCACGCATCACGCCGCACATCATGCCGCGCAGCATGCCGCGCAGCATGCAGCACAGCACGCATCACAGCATGCCGCACAGCATGCAGCGCAGCATGCAGCAAAGCATGCAGCACAGCATGCAGCACAGCATGCAGCACAGCATTCAGCGTAGCATGCAGCGCAGCGTGGCGCGCATTGCCGCAATGCAATGTGCAGGACATGGCAGCAGTGGTGTGTGTGCTGGCCAGCAGACGCATGCCTAAACATTCAGCAGCTAAGCCCCAAAGCCACAGCAGCAGCAGCAGCAGCAGCAGCAGCAGCAGCAGCAGCAGCACCGCACTCACCCCTGCAGCTGCTGTCAGTGCAAAGGCCAGGGGCCACTGCTGAGTCAGCACCAGGTGGGCTGCCACAGGCCCTGACACCACGCGGGACAGCGACAGCAGGTTGGGAAGGCTAGTCCAGGAGGCACCCGGCACCTGCTGCTGCTGCTGCTGCTGAGGGATAGCTGGTGTGTGTTTGCTAGGTGCATCAGGCTGCTGCTGCAAGTGCTGGAGCTGCACCTGTTGCTGCTGGTGGTCCTGGTGATAGCAGCGGTGCTGCTGGTGCAGGTGTGGGAGTTGCTGCATCACCCGAGCATAAGATGTTCTCTGCTGCTGCTGCTGCCAGTATGCTTTGTGGCCAGCACCAGATTTTGGAGCATGGTGCAGCTGCTGCTGGCAGCAGCTCCAGGCAGCGCTGCTGCACCAGCGTTGCTGCTGCCAGTGAGGCAGGTCAGGCATGGCAAGCTGCTGCTCCTGCTCCTGCTGCTGCTGCTGCTGCTGCTGCTGCCAAGAGCAGTGCAACCTCTGCTCATCAGGGCTGCTCCCATTGGTTTTAATGCCTACAAACCGCACATCACATGGGTTGCGCACTCGATTGAAGATGATTGCGGTTGCTTGCATGCGCTCGAGCTCACTGCATTCCACGAGCTGGGATTGCCAGATAGATGGTTGTGCTTGTGTAGCAATGCAGCATTATGTTTTATGACATCAGTGAGTTATGGAGCGTGGTGTCTGACTCACTTGCACCAGCGTTGAACCAGCCCCTCCAGCTGCTGCTGCTGCTGCTGCTGCTGCTGAAGGCAGCATTGCTTGCTTGCTGCAATTGGGACACGGCCACGCACTTAGCTTCTAGGACGTGGCTGTGAGATTCAGCGTTGCTGCTTCGCGGCAGACGCCCGAAGATCTGAACGACTCGTATTATCAAGCGTGCCTTGGGCGCCATGCTCGCCCACTTTTCCATTGTTTGCAATCCGCAACGACAACAAGCACGAATCTTGCCTTTAGAATCAAATGATTGCAAAGCATCGTGCGGGTGTATTTGTTAGCAGCCTTCTTGTTACTCGCCAGGGTTGTCAGCAGAGGGTGCTGACCTGGCGAGGTTCAAACTTTGCAGCTGGCAAAGGCTGTTGTCTTGGGGGAGAGCAGAGGGCTGAAACACAAATTTGAAAGTGCTGTATGTATATACGGGTGCTTCGGTGTACAACAGCTGGAACAGTTACAGGCACGCCATGCAACACGCCACACCTGGTTGCTGCTAAACGTCACCCCTGTTGCGCGCATGCACACGGACGCATTCAGCAGCCATCACAACACTGACCATCGCCGGGACTGTTGTTGAGCCAAGTGTACAACCAAGCTGGATGCTGCACACCGTGTGCTGCACGTGCGGCATCGCATTTGGTCATTCATGGAAGCAGCAGTGAATACGAAATCCAAACCCAGGGCAGCTGACACCCTTGTGCCGCAAACACAGAGGAGACACCGTACGCTCCTCGCCTGACCGACCCTCCTAATACATGCAGCAGCATCCAGCAGATGCCTCTGACAAACGATGCCATGCTTGCTGCATTAGCCCCAAATGATATGGTAAAAAATGCACCACCAGAACACAACACATATTGTGGGTGTTGTTGCATACACAAGGCCGGCAGGACTGCTTGGCAGCTGGCAGCACTTGTGATGACGACATCGCAACACACGGGCCTTACATGCCAAGCAGCAGCAGCACATGTTATCCGCACTGCTTGCCGCAAGCCCTCATGCAGCCCCTTTTCATTGTACAAGAAGCACGCTGAGCAGAGCTTTTGATTCACCCGCCACCAGCACCCGCAACAGCCGCGATCAGCAACAGCAAGAGCTGAATGCAGGGATCCGCAGCACCTCGCAACGTTGTTAACATCACACGACTGTTGCGGTGCTGTGGCGTCTGGCCGTTCTGCAGGCAGCACGGCAACGCCGTTGCACATCGCCCGTAACACTGCATTAGTAACAACCAAAGTAACAACCAACATGCTGAGACGACATTCGCGCCACACCAACCATCCCAGCGTAATACATGCTTTGTGGGATTAATATGCACACACCTATGGCTATGATATTGATTAACCTGCGTTGGAAATGTAGCTGTGCTGCATTGCTAGACTGTCCATCTTTGCATTGCAGCGCTGCACACCCAAAGCAGTACATACCACTGTTGCTTCAGGAGCACCAGCACACCACCCCCTCAGCAAGCATCGACAGCTGCTGTTGTAAAACACAACACACAACAGTTGAATGGTGTGAGCCTCAAGTCTGCCAAGGGTGCACGCCATTGCTGTGTGTAGATAATGATGCCCGTACATGCAGCGCAAACACAATGCTAAAATACGACCAGTCCTCGCGTCAGTGCTCCCTTAACATCCTGGTTCTGTGCGTGCCATGCATTGCTCTGGCAGCGCGTAAAGCCCTCTCAAACAACAGACACACAGCACAACTAACAGCTGACAACACACCAGCGCTGCAACAAGCGCACGTTGCAACAAGGGTGAGCATCAGTGCTGCTGTAGCTGAACAAACAGCGCTACATATTGGCACTGACGGTTGCAGCAATGTGCTCCTTCATTCCTCCCTCCCAGCCAACCTGACAACACTGGTCGCCACGCATTACTGCCGCTGCTACCATCTACCATCCAAGGTTATATTGCGTGACGACTGCGCAAAGTGTGAGAAAGGGCCTTTCTGGGCATGGTGTCAGTGCAGGTGGCAATTATGCGCGCCGCCACTGGTGTAATCGAAATGCAGGATGACGCCCAAGCAGTGCAACCAGAGGGCAAAGCACCAGACAAAGAAACGCGAGAGGTGCCGCCTGGACAACCAGGAAAAGGCTGACAGGACAACTGGAAGAGGGCTGACAGAAAAGGCTTGCGCGCAGGGCGGGTATGACAAGACGGCCTGAGGCCAGCAGATGCAATGCAAGGCCATATATATGCAAGTCACAGTGTCTGCTTCAGTGGATACGGTGACAGACGCCGCCTGCTGCATCCAGCATGCAACCACAGCGGTCCAAAAGGCAGCTGCGGTAACACCGATCAGCTCAAACACCCACCACTACACTAAGCAGACAGCCACGACCCAGTGAGCCTAGCCAAGTGCAATGCAGTCCTCACTACAACAAGTGCCACCGCTGCCGATTGATGCCTCGCGCATTCTATGTGCTGTCTGGAGAACTGGCACATACACATACATACACAAACTGTGAACACAAACACAAACACACACAAACACACGCATACACAGCTCGCCACAGCACCTGGGGTGTGTGTCCAGTCAGCAGCCACACAAGCACCTGCAGAGCCATCCTGCAGCATGCAAGCACATACCCGACAGCCGCAACCAAAAAAAATGCAAGAACACGCAGCATCAAACGCAAGCCAATCCAGCCACTGACTCTCGCTCTCGTGGCTGGTTTCATGAGCCTTTGACTCCAAAATACATCGGCCGCATATCGTACCGCAGGTGAAGTGCTGCAGTACAGAGATCCTGACGGCGCAACGCACCACGTGAAGGCGTGCTCTGTACTGCTGAAAGTGTGCGCTGCCAATAAAGCAAACAAGTGTGGTGCTGTTGACGCGCATCGCCGCAATAGCTTGGCCAAAGCGTCAGCAACATAAGCCAAGCGGAAAGACTCTGAAAGCACACATCATGTTCCGTCAAGCAAGTGCAACCCTCGCATGCAGCACCGCAATAACAAGAGCTGCTGCTGTTGCTGCTGCTGCTGCTGCGTCAGCATTGTGACTGCTCTCCTGGTCCTACGGTCAACCCTCGTCATCCTTTGATTCCTTCCGCTGATGGCTGCGGGGAAGGCAAACAGCCACACAAAAGCACTATAATAATGGAGCAGCAACAACAAACCTGCCGGCTCAGCTGTTGCAGCTGGGTGCTTCAAGGGCCCCAAAGTATCTGCTGAACAGCTCAACCTCTCGTCTTCGCTGCAAGCTGCGCGTTAAAAACAAAGCAGCCTCGCGGTACACCACCACGCATATGCTGCCGCCATTGCCGCAAGTGTCTCAACAACTCACAAAACACAACGCAGGAGTAAGAATGTGGGCAGCTGGGCATACTTGAGCCATAAATATGCAACAGATATACGTGAGCAGCATGATAGATTTGTATGATAGATATAGTACCGCTCGCTGGCCGCAACACGCTGCAAGATTTTGCGACGGAACGCAGAGCATTGCCTGCAAAGTCTCACGCTGCACACATGCACACATGCATGCATGCATGCATGCATGCATGCTTGCATCATGCATGGGAATAATGCACCCTACCAGTCTACTTTCACTGGTCCCCGTGAACAAAAACAAGCAAACAACCCCATGTATGTATAACCTGCCAGCGAAGCACCTAACCCAGAGTAACATGTCATAACATGCTACGCATGTTACGCATGCATGGTACAGCTGCATACACGGCAAGCAGAAGAGCCGGCGGCGATCGTCCCACGATCCAACACATACACACACAAACAAAAAGGGATGCCCAAAAGCTGTCAGCGGATGGAGGTTCGAGGCTCTCCGTCTACCCAGGGGCTGGCAGCCGCAGCAGCACCAACACAACTACAGAAACAACCACCAGCAACAATGCCCCGGCCGTGCCGGTACCTTTCATTGCCCAGCTAGGCGAACTGACAAAACCAACTCCCGATGCTACGCCCTGAAGAGCCGCAGCAGCAGACACAGCGCCCAGATACGTGCAGCAGCCCGCTGCATGCGAGCACACTCCCCAGCACCCCTGAAATGCAGTCGGAAGGTGTCCTGCCCTCTTTGGAACCTCGGCATTCCAGGATTGGCTGGCCGGCACACTTGACTAGCCCTGCATTGAACCCAAAAGAGCAAACACAAAAGGAACGCGCCGCACCCAGCTGTCGCAGCTGCATCCTCGTATGGAACCCAAACAAGATGCATGCAAGATACACCACTGCTGTAGCCCTGCTGCGCAACAGTGCTGTGCCATGCAAGCACAGTACAGTAACAAAGCGAGCGCAGCACATGGGAAGCTGCACCATCCATGCACCCCAGGTGGCACCTGCAGCGGCAGCAAGTGCTGTGCTGTGATGCAGCACGCCACGCGGCAAAAACACATCGGCAAAAGTTGCCGCGCATCCAACAGACAACACCCCAAATAGATAGACATACTACTGGCTGGCAACTAAACAACGGGATGAGGAGCAGAGCCGCGCAGGAGCACCAGTACGATCCATCAACAGCATCAACCCCCTTAAACAATGCCACACCAAACAAGCTCTCTGGTCCCAGGCTGAATGCCTACACTGGATGCAGTGCTCTGACCATCAGCAGCAGCTGCAGCCAGACACACCCTGCTGCTGCTGCTTGCTGCTGCTGCTGCAATGCAGAGGGTCATGATCATGAGACTATTCAGCTTCATGCGGCGCAGCTAAGAAGCAGCAGCTCGCCCAGCGTTCAACAGCGAACAACGGCACCCAGCAGCTGCCAGCAACTGTGTCCAGCCACCCCTCAACTCTAAGGTTGCTAGCTCTCCCAGCAAACAGCAGTTCAAGAGCACAGCAGCCATCACAAAGAGCGACATGTAGTCCTGGCCACGCGTTCTGAGGCAAGACATGTCACCCTGTATAGCCCTAGCATGGATGCTTCAAGGCTCCAGGGCACAAAAAGCTGCTGCGTTCTATCATCACTGGCTGCTGCCGTTCACAACAACCACACATCCAACAAATGCGGCAATTCCAAATCCGTTTTGGTGGTTCTGAACAGCACAAGTCGCACGCCAAGCATGGGATCACATGCCCGGCACAGCACGCAATGCAGTTGATTTTGACACCATGCACGGCCCAGAGCACGCAGTGCAACCCACACTACCAAGCAAGCCAGGCTGAGCAACAACGGCTAGCCACACTATTGGTCGAATGGGCGCTTGCACTGTAATGGGCACTCCCAGTACAACTCCCACATTGTATCAGCACCATTCCATCAACCTGTCACACAGCGCCGTTGTTCCGTGAACGGCCCAGCTGGCCACACAGAACATGTTATAACAAGCACATAACATGTTGTATAACAACCATACTTTCTTTTGTAACTATCTCCCGGAAGATATTGACCCAGCTGTACGAGCATGCAATGTTGCACGCGCCCAAAGACAGAGCACTACAGCACCACAGTACTGCTAGCACTGCCCGGTTTTTTGCTGCACCACATGCAGCAGCTGCAGGCTACAGCGCCGCCTGACATACATGCAGCCCCTGTAGTCCCAAAGCCACCCTTGCTGCTGCTGCTGCTGCTGCTGGCAAGGTCTGGCGGGCCAGATCCGGTGCTGGCAGACAGAACAACTCCCCAGGATGCAACACAAAGTGTAACACATGACGTACAACTAGAGATAGTACAAGCCTGCTGGCACATGCAGCAAGGTGACGCAAGGATTCCCTGGCCTGCATGGATGCGCACCCCAAGAATCAAAGCCGGAGCAGCAGCAACCAGCCATGCGATACTAGCTGCTGCTGCTGCTGCTGCTGCATTGCAGCAACATGCTGCTGTCCCGTGCCAGGCAATTCATATGCTAGGCTCACACGCAACAATGTGGACTGAGCAGCAGCTGCAGCTGCTGCAAACCCCGCTGGCAGGTTATGCATTGATGCCGATCAACGGGCATGCAAACACGCCAAGCGGACTCAACCACCGACAAACAAACAAAGAGCCCACTCGCCCCAGCGCAGACACAGCACATAGCACACAGGTGACACAGGCATACATAATCGAGCCCAACAACCTCACACACAAGCAAGCATGTGGCCACGACACCTTTCAAGTGCAATACGGCACAGCCTCTGCCTCACCACCTTGTGCAACGTGTGTTGCGGTGCAACAAACTGTGTTGCACCGCATTGCACAGGGTGCAGCGCGCATTCCTGACCCCGTTTGAACCCCAGAACGATGCAGACGTTTCGCAATGGCCGCACGCCGCTCCCAGGCGTGCATGTAACCATGCCTGCAGCCCTCACCACCAAAACACAGTGGCCTCGGCCTGCATGCAACCAACCCAGCATGTATAACTGAACATGCAGCAAATACAGCCCTCCTATACAGCTAAGCAACCCCATGGTGTTGCCTAGCACCCAGATTTTCCAGTGTGCATCCCCAGCGCTTCTCACAAGCTTTTAACACACAGGGCATGCGTGCTGATGCAGTTTGTGACACAATGCACTAGGCAGCCCTTTCTCTTCACAGCCCGGTTCTGTGCGTGCACTAGCTGGCAGCATCGTTGCATGCTGCTGCTACAGTTGCCATCCCAAAAACAAACACCCTTTAGCACACAAAACACCCTCCTAACATGCGACAATCGGGAATGTGTTTCACAAACTTTAGGGTTCTCACAGCCACAGTCCCGCCTAAAACCTCTGAGCCCAAACCCTGGTAACGGCCATCGCCCAGTTGCACACTCAGCCCGCCGCATGTTATGCGATGCTCAATAGCATGCGGGACGCATAGGTGATGATAATACACGCGCAACACACGAGCGTCGCGCAAACGCTGTTCTTCAAATGAGCACAAGCCGAGGCACACAACCCCGCAGCAAGTAGCTGACCACACCACAAGGACAAGTCACAGCCAAACCTGCTGACATCTGCTGTGCTGAATGCAATCACACGCCACATACTTCAGCTGCAGGCCTATATCAGCTCTCGCGCCAAGCCACCACAACCGCACTCCGGCACCTTTCTTTGCGCCTCCTTCAAATGCCCTCCACTTCCAAGCACACGATGGTCACTTGTCAAACCCAGCAAACAGACCAGCCGCACCTTCATTGCTTCATTGTTCTCCCAGACAAGTCATCAAGCTGCGGCAATCCCTCTACCTCACAGCTGACAAACAGCACAAGCCAGCTGCAGGCTGACTGTGGAAGATCCTCCCATGCCTCAGCAACCAGCCTACCGCAGCTGACTTGCAGCGCACGCCTGCGCAGCAGCAGCAGCCGCCGCCGCCGCCGCCACAGCGCCATTCATGTTCATGTTCACCAGCGACTCATTACACAGCGCAGACGCAGCAGCAGCAGCCGGCCCTAACACACCCACGCTACTGCTATCAAGGCAGCCGCTGCCACTGAACATATCTGCTGCTGAAGGCACCCCACTATGCTGCACCAGTCCAGTGAAGCTGCTGCAGGGCCCTCCAATGCTTCCCGAAGGACTGAGCAGCTGCCCCGAAGGACTTAGCATTTGGCCAGACGGGCTGAACAGTTGCCCGCCTGCTGCTGCTGCTGCTGCTGCTGCCGCGGCAGATCCGCAGGCTTGCATCTGCTGCAGCAGGCCAGGCTGCAGACATGCATTGCTGCTGGAGACAGACAGGGATCCGCTTCCAGAGGATGAGCAGAATGGAAGGTACTGCAAGTCGGAGGAGCTCGCCCTGCTGCGAGTGCTCATGCTGCCTGGCGCGCCTGCTGCAACTGCCGCTGCGGCGGCGGCTGCTGCAGCGGCGGCGGCAGCCTTCACAACCGGGCTCAGGCTGCTTGCGCCTGCTGGTCCTGACAGGCCTGTTAGGTCCAGCCCAGCTAAGCTGCTGACCAGTGGTGCTGCGGCCAGTGCTGCAGATGCGGCAGCCATTTGCTGCTGCTGCTGCTGCTGGAGCAGCATGCCGGCAATGCTGCTGCTGCTGCTGTTGCAGAAGTCTGGAACATACTCTGGCAGCAGCGAGCCCCCGGCTGTCATTTGCTGAGTCAGCATGGTGTAGGGAGGCAGCAGCGCCCCCTGCATTGCTGCTGCGCGTGCACGCATCGCCAGCTGCTGCTGCTGCTGCTGGAGTGCAGCAAGCAGCAGCTGCTCATGTGCTGCAGGTGTGCTTGCAATGGCTTGCTGCTGTGCCAGCTGCTGCTGCACCAGCTGCTGCTGCTGCAGCATCCAAGCCTTACTGTACTCGCTTGGAGATGGCATGCCTGCAAGTGACCAGAACAAAGCAGTGCAGCAGTCGCACACAGCAGCGGGCACAGTGTAAGTACGCATCATTGATCCCTCACACTGTTCAGTTGAAACCAACAACACAATGCAAAAGCACCATATTGTGTGCAAGTACTGCTGTACATCAAGATGAACAGCCAGCTGCATGCTGCTGCCAAGCCAGCATGTGGTGCTTCCTGCTTCTGCTGCTGCACCTTGCTAAGCCAGTTGCTGTGCCCTGGTCCATCTGGTATCAGTGTTGCTAGGACACCATACACATACACAAGCCATGTGCATTGCCACTTACTGACTGGGGGCAGTACTAGTGGGTTGCCTGGTGCCTGGAAAGGAGTGTGCTGAGCTGACGACAGCAGCTGCTGCTGCTGCTGCCGCTGCTGGGCGGCCAGTGCCTGCTGCATCTCAGCTGTGCAGCTAGGAAACACCTGCGGGCAGCAGCCAAGCAGCACAGCAGCACAGAAGCATACCAGTAAGGACGGCGTGTCACGCAATAGTGATACCAAGGCTGCAAAAGCAGAGCAGCAATCAACACACCTGGCTGCCAACGAAGAGAATCAAGCTGCTTTGCCTGACCTGTGCCTTGCTAGCAGCCAGGATGTGTTGCGGCACGCGTACCACAGCGTGACACATGTAACACTGTTACTAACATGTTATATGACAGCACCCTCACCTCAATATAACGCTTGCCCATGGAGCTCTTGTGCTTCTTGAGAGCAGCGAGCAGCTCAGACTCTGTTCGCAGCGCCACATATGCCTCTCCTGTTGGCCTCAAATCCGGGTGCCTCGCAAGGTGAATGCTGCCCAGGCCTTCCGGCAGATCAATAGGCGCAAGGAAAGCAGCAACATCTGCCTCACTGGCTGAAAAGGGCAAGCCCCGCAGCCGGATGATCTGGCTGCTGCTGGCAGCGTTGCTGCCGCTGCTGCTGCTGCTGGTGCCGCTGCTGGTGCGGCCAGGCAGTGGCTTGCTAGCAGGCGGGTTGGGCTGCTGCGATGCTGCTGCTGCTGCTGCTGGCGGCGGCGGGGGCTGCACAGGCGGCAGCGGCTGCTGGCTCTTCTGCAGGCTGAGGAAAGATTGCATCAGCAGTGGGAGGCTAGCGCCTGCACCAGCTGGACCAGCAGCAGTGTTGAATGCGCCGGCTCCGGTGCTGCTGTTGCTGCTGGCATTGCTGGTGGTGCGAAGGGGCACCTGCTGCTCGTTTTTGGGACTGCCTGGCTGCTTGCTGCTGCTGCTGCTGCTTGCAGGCCTGCGGTCGTCTGACATGCGGCGAGCTGTCTCCATGTCTGACACGTTTGAGCCAAACACCCTGCAAATACGCAGGGTGGCAGGTTGTTTAAGCACAGGCTGGCTGGCGTGGGTCAGCAGTTGCACTTGCAGGAAAGATCCAAGGTGGGCAGGTGCAGCAAGTGAAGCAGCAGAGCGTGGCTCATGCTGCATGGCTGCAAGCAGACAGTAGGGAGGATAACTGCAAATACGTCCATTGTGCAAGTGAAGATGCTGACTGTGCCTGTTAGAGGTCTGGGGTGGAGAACAGCTCGCCATTAGCAATCCACAATACTGCCTTAGCAGGTTGACGAAAGGGGTTGGCGTGAGCCTCGGTGATCTTCGCACGTGGGAGCTCAGATCGACACGGAAATGACAATATTAAACTCACTCGACGTATCTCTTGCCCATGAACTTGTTGTTGAGCTCGGCGAACGCCTTGGGCGCCTGAGCGGCATCGATGGCAACGTAGGCCTGGCCGTTAGCCTTGCCTGCAAAGTAATCGAAAATCCAAATGTAAGTTTAAACTGGTTAAGGCCAGGGAAGAGGGGTCTAACCCTTGATGGGATACGTGCACCTCTCCTCTCCGAGATGCCTGATTTTGCTCCCAGGCAGGGCAGCAGGCGCAGTGCTCACCGTAAGTGCGTGTGATTAAGACATCGCGCACATTGAAGCCCTCGAAAAACTGGACAATGTCTGAATGCGTGGCGTTGAAAGGCAGGCCCCGCAGGCGCAGCACTGCTACACCATCCAAGGGGCTTGCCTGGGCTGCAACCATGTTGCAGCCGCTTTTTGTATACAGGCCGCAGGAGGATTGGTCAAGTAGGTGGATTGGCAAGGACAAATCTGCTGCAAGGGCTACGCGTGGCACAGGCCTGCTTATGAATTGATCTAATGGCAATCGCTAAATGGCACGATCATGGCTCGAGCAGGTATCTTGGGCTCCATATGGGGATATTAGAATGGTGTCCAGGTGCAACTCATACCACCCTCGTAACACGACCATTACTGTGTGTGTTCGTGGTCCTCCGCTTTGCAAAAGGCTAACCACAAACCTTTACTCCTTATCCGTGGCAATGGGGCTCAACGCAGCACCATAACCCCTGTTGCGGGTTGAGCAGGCGTGCGGGTTACACCCTCATTTGCACCTCCCGCCACCATGCTTCTGACTGGGTATCCCTGATACCTGCATGTTTTGTGATATAACGTGCACTCAAAAGTTATATGGCGTGATCCAGCCCCATTCTGGAGTAGTAGCGGTTTCATCTCCCGCCATGCCATTCGTCAAGGATGTGTCTTTCGTTGGCTGCTGTCTGCCTTTGAAGATCATGGCAATGCGTGCAAGCGCATGTTTCGAGCAATGTCTGTGGCGGCCTTCACACACATGCTGCACCACCGCACTGGCAACTGCCGCTGCTGCCACCGTTGCTGCTGCTGCTGTTGCTGCTGCACCCATGTTGCCACCAAAAAAATCGAAGGAACTTTGCACTCAACTGACGTCACTATACAGAGTTGCACAACACACAATTCAACAACCACTGCAAGTACTCTCAGGCATGAACAACACAGCTCAGAGCGTGCTGGGCACAGCAGCACAGCACGACGGGGACACAGCCCGTTTTCAAGCCAATGACAGGCGCATTGGGCAACCTCTACATCAGCCATCCACTGGATTTGGCCAGTGACTCTAGCGCACTGGCAAGCACCATGCATGTCTGCCATCAGAGGCCCTCTGCTGCTGCTGCTGCTGCTGCTGCTGCTGCTGCTGCTGCTGCTGCTGCCAGCAGCGCTGACCATCGCAGCACGACTTTTACTGGCAGCAATCGAGGGACGCTGCCTGCGTCAACGGGCTGCAACCTGCTGCACGTTAACGTGTACATCAACGTTGATGTGCACTATTGCACCGCAGCTAGCAGAGCAATGCTGTGCATGTGGAACACAGCACTGCATGCATGCACCGCATGTGTGTGCTTACCACGCACCGTGCGGTGTGACAACCGGCCGCCGGTGTGCGGCGCACACAGCACCGGAGGGCCTCAAGCAAACCGTCGCATACACTCCCTGCACAGAGTAGAACTTGCACAACACACACAGCGCTCGAACGTACAGGATACTTCCATGCTTACATGCTATCTGCAAACTCTCTGTGAACAGCGCTGTGCTGGAGAAACAGCTGCTTGCTGCAGATCGCAGACCCTCATACACATTGTGGTACAACCGTCAGTTGACCAGTTCAGTGATTTGCACATCACGTGCAGACTCTGCTACAGCACTGGTGAACAACACTGCCGGACAGATCAGCACACTTGCAGAGCTGCTGCTGCACATGCCACCACTGCGCAGCATGTAGTGAAGTACCATACATGTAGTGAAGTACCATACATGTAGTGAAGTACCATACATGTAGTGAAGTACCATACATGTAGTGAAGTACCATACATGGCCAGGTGCCATAACACAATGTGGTCCGACCACAACAGTGAGTCATTGTTCAGCGCTGCTTGGTCCGGCAGCAGCAGAGGCAGCCAAGTTCTAGTGATCAACGGCTGCATCAAGCGGGAGACACAATAAATTATCTCTGACGTTATCAGGTCGGCTAGCATGTACTGCAACAGAGACAAACCCAGCTGGCATAAATAGCACTAGTGCAAGCTGGCTGGCAGTACTGCGTGTGTGTTAGTAAAACTCTGTCATGCAACACATGATCCTGAAAGAGACCAAGCAGAGCCCAAGCTGCAGTGCATGAATGTGTGTTAGATTAACTAACTCGTCAGGAGTAAAACCCAGCACTGGATATACAGAGTTCTTCTGTACAGAAAAAAATGCACTGGTTGGGGTGCGCTGGCACCTCCTAGCGCATCCTAGCGCATGCCACAACAGCATGCAAACAAGCGAAAGATGACAACTGAGCACTGGCGCCAGCGACACAGCGGCCAGGGCAGCTCAAACCAACCAAGACAAACAGCGCAAACAGAGCTTGCACATAGCCCCGCTGCTGGCCGCATTTGCTGGCACACCCTGAGACTGTGGGACCTGCCACTCTGCATGCAACGACGGTTACTTAACCTGCATGCCCTATGCGGGCAAAGAATGCGTTGCCCATCATGCGCGAGCAACACCTGCCTGTCAATGCTGATCAGCGGTGCTGCTACTGCCGGCAGCTTCCCTCTGTGGCGACATCTGCAGCTGCTAAACACACGGCGCAAGCAGGTGAGTGTGAAGCCGCTGTGTACAGACAAAACAAACAAACACACCAGCTGTGGGCGCTATGCGCAGTCGGCGCTGCAGGGCAGGAGCCAGTCGGTGTTTTCTAGGAATGACCTTAACTTTGACCCACCACCACGGGGTGCCCCCGCCAAGGATTGACCCACTCTAGGTAGACGCTCCTTGTCCAAGCAAGATACCCTCACACAGGTTGTGCATTGCTCCTGCACCGCTCCAGCTGCTGCTGCTGCTGCGGCGGCGGCGGCGGCGGCAGCGTCTGCTGCGGCTGGCTATGCAGCTTCAGCACCTGCTGCAGCTGCTGCGCTGACTGCCTTAGGCTCAGCACGCGTCCTGAACAGGAATGCCAGGACAGACCAGCAGCGGCTGGCAGCAGTGCAGCTGCTGCTGCTGCTGTGCCTCCAGGGCTTTGCTGAGAAGACAGTCTGCAGCTGGGCTAGGTCCTGCAGCAACACCCCAACAGCAGCAGCAGCAGCGAGACGCTATGCCAGTCAACCTCACCGCAGGCAGGGTGCGGCGATATGTGAGGCAACTGGATGCAGCTCAGCAACGTCCTGTAACACCAATAGAATAGTCATCAGCAGCAGGAGCATCCCAGCAGGCTACAGGAAAACAAGGTAACTCGTGCGTGGCACAGCTGGGGACAAAAAGGAACACACGACGTACATGCGTTGGCAGGTGAGGCACCAACAGTGTTGCTTGAAGCATCACAAAAACACCCCAACACCACCCTGACACAACCAAGAAAGCGGTCCCTCAACTCCATACACTCAGGCATGTCCTTCCCCAGCGTTTCTGGCATCAGCAGCACCAGCGCACGAATGGTACGGCAAGTGTTCACACGTATCAAAGGCAGTTAAGCAAAGAGGAACGCACACGGTATGCGCAAGCTTTACACAATGAATGAGCGAGCACCAGGAAACCAAAGCCAAGCACGCCCTGAACCACCCCAACTTTTCATAGAAAGCAGCAACCTCAACCCACCTCCATGCACTCAGGCATGTCCTTGCCCAGGGTCTCAGGCATCAGCAGCACCAGCGCGCCCGCCAGCAGGCACACGCAGCCCACAATGACATACGGCATGAACAGCGCAGAGCCGAATGCAGCAGCAGTATGCGTGCCCAGCATCAGCAGGAAAGGTGCTGAGATGCTGCCACATCTGCAGGCCTTGTTGCACATGCCCAGGGCGGTCGAGCGCACTGGGGTGGGGTAGAGCTCGGCTGTGTAGATGGGTGTGGCAGCCAGAGAGGCTGCAGCAGCATCAGCAGCAGCGCAGTTGATGTTTCGCACACATACAAAGCTTGCTGGGTACTGCTGCATGCGCGGATCAGTGTGTGCCAGCTGAGCAGCTGCGCACTAACAGCTCCATGAGCATGCACTTTCAATATACGGCACCGACCCGCTACAAACGAACCAAATGCCGACAGAGGGCTCAAGCGTCTGTACACATCACCGCCTCACAGCGCACCTGTGCAGCCAAACTGCCCAATGGTTGCCAGTACGATCTGCGCGATCCTGTTGGATGTGTTTGAGCATCCCAGGCATGCAGCACCACCAATCAGCAGGCTCGCAGAGATGATGTTGTGACGGCCCAGCTGGTCAATCAGTGCACCGGATAGCAGCGTTGCAATGATCTGGCCAGTCACCTGCAGCGCAAAGGTGACGTGGCTGCAGCAGTTGCAGCAGATTCAGACACAGGAGGTCAACACAACCATGAGTGATGTGCATTGAGAAAGCAGGCGGCAAGCTGCATGCAATTAGGTGCAACAGCTGGTCATCATTGTTACTTTCACAAAAATGACACATAACAAACATAATGACAGCACTCACATGGATCCCGGCAGGCCTCCGCTGCCCAGCGCGATCACGTAGAAGGAGCTGAAGTTCGAAAACCACACCAGCAGCATCACCAGTGACATAGCCGCCATGCTGGGGTGCCGCCACAGCAGCTGTCCGAGGCTCGGCGGCTGCACAGGCGCTGCTGCTGCTGCTGGTGCTGCTGCTGTGCTATCGGCAATGATACTTCCAGCGTCATCTGCCGTGGCGATAACTGCCAGATCAGGCGTGCTGGGTGCAGGTGAGCTGCAGGGATCTCCTTCAGCAGGCAAGCCGTCGCTGCTGCTGCTGCTGCTGCTGCTGTCTTCTACTGGATGGACGCTGCTGTCATGCCGCAGCACTGGCATGCTCTTAGAAGCACGCAGCTGCTGCTGCTGCTGCTGCTCCAATGCCGCATTGCACCCCACTATCTTTGCGCTCTTGCTAGCTCTCAGCGCACGCCCGTCACTGCCGTCCCCGCCACTGGCGGCCGAAAATGACCTGCTGCTCTTGCTGCGCAGCAAATGCCGCTCAGGCATTCTAGATCCATTTCGAACTGATATGCTTCGAAGCAGCTCCACGGCCTGATCTTCTTTTCCCTCCTGACCAATAAGCCAGCGTGCTGACTCAGGCACAATGGGATAGATCAGTAGCGCCGCAGTGCCCACACAGCCTGCTGCCCAAGTGAGGGTGCGCCAGTGTGGCACCAGCACGGCTAGAGCGACCAACAGGTACTCCCCAAAGCAAAACATCACCACCTGAGGCACACCGGCGATGCCCCTGCAGCAGCAGCAGCAGCAGCAGCATGACGCTCGGCTGCATACAGGATAGCCACAATACCAGCTGTGGACACGACATCTCGCACGAGAGCACCAGCACCACCACCCAGCAGCAGCAGCAGCAGCAGCAGCAGCAGCAGCAGCCAGCGCACCTGAATGACCTTCCAGTCGTCGGCATGCCCAGCAGCACCACTCCCCGCACTACCACTACCACCCCAGCAGCACCAGCAGCACCAGCAACGGCAGCAGCAGCAGCAGCAGCCAGCGCACCTGAACGACCTGTCGGCCGTCTCCATGCACAGCAGCACCACGCCCTGCACCTGGCCAGCACACTACTACCAGCACCACCACCACCAAAACTTTAAGCAGCAGCCGCCCCCGCACCTGAATGACCTGCCGGTCGTTTCCATGCACAGCAGCACAGTCACCACTACCACCACCACCACCACCACCACCAAAATTACCACCAGCCACAGCACCAGCAGCAGCAGCAACAGCAGCCAGCGCACCTGAACGACCTGCCGGTCGTCTCCATGCACTGCAGCACAATCACCACCACCACAGCCACCACCACCACCCAACCACCAGCCACAGCACCAGCCACAGCAGCAGCCAGCGCACCTGAATGACCTGCCGGTCGTCTCCATGCACAGTAGCACCACACCCTGCACTACCACCACCACCCCAGCAGCACCAGCAAGCACCAGCAGCGGCAGCAGCACCAGCAGCAGCAACAGCAGCACCAGCAGCAGCAGCAGCCAGAGCACCTGAATGACCTGCCGGTCGTCTCCATGCACAGCAGCACCACGCCCTGCACCTGCCCCGCAGCGCCACCACAACCATAACCACTACCACCAGCACCAGCAGCAGCAGCAACAGCCGCCAGCGCACCTGAAGGACCTTCCAGTTGTCTCCATGCACAGCAGCACCACTCCCTGCACCTGCCCCGCAGCGCCGATGCCCACAACAAAGCGCATGGCAGCCACAAACCAGAAGCTTGGCCCAGCCGTGCTCACAAGCGTGGCAGCAGCAGCGAGTGCGCTGGCCACAAACAGAGGCACCTTGCGGCCCACTCGGTCTGACCAGGCCCCGAACAGGCCAGAGCCTGCATCAAACACAGCAGAAAATGACGGTGCCAGATGGGTAGGTGCAGAGGGCTGGCTTGTGCAGCAACAGCATCACATGAATGGATAAGCACGGTGAATTTGCAGGGTGCTGTTGTGTAAGCACGGAGCGGCACTATGAAGCAGCCCACGAACATGTCCAACAACCAAGTGCAAAAACCCTGGACCAAAAACGTGCAGGGGCGGGTGGCGCACCTATAAAGCAGCCCACGAACATGAGGTCGCAAGGTGTTATGTGTCCAAAAGTACAAAAAGCCTGAACCAAATATGTACAGGGGCGGGTGGCGCACCGATGAAGCAGCCCACGAACATGACGCTGTTGGCAAACTGCACCTTCCAGCCGTCGCCGCAGATCAGGTTGAAGCGCGACACCAGGCTGTCTGCAGCAGCAGCGGGGGCAGCAGCAGCAGCAGCACGTAAGAAGCCCTGCAAAAACTGAGGTGCAACACACAGCATGCATCGAGATGTGCCCCAGCCCAACTCGAATGCGTGCGATAGCAGCCACTCACTGAGCCGCTTAGCCCAGCATGTGCAGACACTCCATCTCAGATTGGAATAGGATGAGGATAGTAGGGGTGCATTCGGCACACTTTGTGGGCATCACCATGGGAATCCGTCAGTTCCCTTTGCCGCCTTCCCACCGGGATTGGGAAATTCAAAAATTCAAACATAGTTGCAGCTGTACCGCACTCACCGTAGTTTCTCCACTGCCATGCGCTGGCCGGCAGCTCACAGAAGTCGTGGCTGGCTGCCGCCAGATATTTATGTGTATTACCGGTATGTGGTGCCAGATATTTATCTGTACCGCACTCACCGTAGTTTGTCCACTGCCATGCGGCAGCCGGCAGCTCACAGAAGTTGTCGCTGGTGGGCGCGGCCCACACCGCTGCACACGCTGCGTCAGCAGCGCTGGTGCAGCGCCAGGCGTGGTTCTTGATGGGGTCAATGGTCACCTGTTACACGTTGCATGTAACATGTTACATGTTACAATGTGCCCAAAATAAAAAAGGCAGATTATGGAGCTTGTGACGGTGTTGTGTGTGTAGCATGGTTGCACCTGCATAGGCTGTGTCTGCTGCACTTGTGATGCATGCGAAATTGCGCTTGCGGCCGCACACAGGTGTTTGTAGCACCTATTTCACATGCTACAGCTGCTGTTGCATGGCCTGGCAGCCAGCCATTGCTGATGCCTACTGAAATGTTCAAACAGCACAGCTGCACCAAGCGCTGCTGCATGCAAAGACCCATTATGCGGCAAGGCATCACAGCTGCATGCAGAGCAGCGCAGCACTGCGCAGTGCGCAGTGCAGCATGCTGCCGTGACACATTTGCAATGCAGCTGCATGCAGAGGAGCTCAGCATGCTGCTGTGATGCCTCACCATCACCCATAGAAGGAAGATCAGGCCATTTGGGATGCCCAGCAGTGAAGCAGCTCCCACCTAAAAATCAGAACAGAACACAGCGACAGTCAAGGCAGCGTCGACGGTTGACCATTGCTGGCAGCGCTCCTGCACCTGTGCTGTGCTGACGAGATGTAGGAAAGACACCACCCAGGCTTGCACTGTCATGGTGTGTGTGGCTGAAATGCATGCTGCTTGCCTCAGTCAAGAATGCACCAATGTGAAGTGTAAGGCTTGACTGGCTGACTGCTGCTGCTGCTGCTGCTGCTGCTGCTGCTGCAAGCAGTGCACCAGACACGTGAGCAGCTGCTAAGCCACTCACAATCCTCAGCTGGCCCTTTCCAAACTCTCCAACATAGTGTGTGAGGGCCTCGTCAAAAGTCAGGCCTTGCTGCACTGCTGGCAGGGGGTCCTTCTGCTTGGCATGAGTCGTCTCTGGATCCTCCATGTGCGCTAGGTGAGCACGCTGCTGCTGCAGTAACTGGAGCTGCTGCACTGCTGCCTGCTGCAGCTGTCACGCGCATAAAACGGTAAGAAAAACGTTGTTTTGCGAACGATATGCAGCAGGCTAAGCTCTCTACTGCTGCAGGAGGCCTAGCTGAGGCTGCTGGGTGCTTTGGTGATGCTGCTGCTGTTGTGCTACTGCTGCTGCCGGGAATGAGACAGCAGGTGCACTCGGAGTCGTACGAAACGAGGCGGCTCTGTCTAACACTGGTGCAGTCAGTACCGCCTTAGCCATTGCGCGAGGCCGTCAGGAGCATGCGAGTAGGGATGAGCAAACCGAGTAAGTCCCTCGTAATAGTGGCGCTTTTGCTCCATCGCAACAAAAGCCGCAGTCCGAATGACTGTTGTAAGCTGGTTCGAGCTGTGGAAATGCAGACCAGGGCTGCATATCTAGTTTAGCAAGTGGCGGGTTGGTTGGCGCTGGACCTTCCGTGCCTGCAGGAACGGCAGCAGAAACTCATCACATGATGTGCAGTGCGTCGTGTCACAGTTACCAAAGCAAAAATCCAACTTGAAAATAACCTTTCGCAGATGTTGCAAGGCCAGTCCAGCTGCAGCCAGACAAGCAGCACCATCCCAGCATCAAAATGATGCTGCCAGATAACGATGAGAGGTGCCAGCACGCTACTGTATGCAACAGCAGGTAGCAGCAGCATGCCAACAAGCCATCGCTGGGAGACCAACGCTTTTTTCCGAAGGCAATGAAATGTGACAGCCGCACTCCTGCTGCGTCAGGTGCAGGTGGAAATCCAAGACAGCTCAGCCTGCGCTGCCATGCAGGTTGAGCGACTTGCTCAAAAGACACACCCAGGCCTACGAATCAAACGGCGCACAGCACTACTATACGCTTGCTACATATGCGCTGGTTCCTCTCACACCCCTGAGCAGCAGCGCCAGGCGCACACCGCAGTTCTACAGCAGGGCGATGCCAAGCCGACAAAAAAAGACAGACACAGCCTGGCTGCGAGTGCAGTGCAGTGTACACAACAGGATGGCCTCAGTACCCCTACACCGCACCAGAAGTGTGAAACAGTTGACAATGCTCAGTGCCGGGGAACAATCATACAATAGGGTTCCAGCACACGTGCCACACAGGAGCCGACGCTACCGCAGTAAAGCCAGAGTCCGCTAAGCACCACTACCCTTTGCGGCAGTACCATGCGCCAAGGCATGTGCTATGTTCAGCATGCAGTAGTATGACACTGCTGCCAGCTGTCCTCAAACTTTGACAACAACACTGGACAGCAGCACCCTGTGCCGCATGCAGCCGCCAGCTGATATAACATCACAGTCAGCTGCCTCAAGCTCACACGCACACACGCAACGTCAGCCAACGCAGGCGGCAGCATGCATGTTTGTAGCACGCGCCTGCTGCCTGCGACAGCTTAGACAGAGAGCCTCCAAGCCTCCAAGCATTCACACACTGCTCGGCCAGAAGCAAAGCAAAGCGGCAGCTGCTGCAGGTACAAGGGCATGCGTTGTTGGCGGCCATCAGAGTGACGTGCTGCTGCTGGCACAGCAGCAGCACACACAATTCAAATTGGGGTCAAGGGACCGCTGCTGCTCTCGCGCAAGCCCTGGTATGCCTGTTGCAGCATATGCGCACACATCAGTTGCGCCATGTGGCGGTCTTTTCAGTCACACTTTGAGCCGCAGGGCCTGTCAAACGCTGCCTTTGTTGCTGCCGAGCAGCTACAGCTTTCGTCCATGCTTGCGCCAGCCAACAAAAGCGCCACATTGGCACACACAGCAGCTCCCTCAGTGCGCCGCCAGCAAGCACAATATGCCTGCTGGCGTGCTGCGCGCCACCTTTCGTCATAAGTCAAGGGCATTGTGCGAGTTGCTGCAATCGTATGCTGCCGGGTGGCGCTAACACACAATCCACCAGAGTATCCCAGCGTGTCCGGCTTGCACGCTCCCATAGTCAAACACACGCCACCATGTTTCCTGGCCCACACATCAGCGAGCAGCGCGCTGCACAGCGAGAGTCGCATGGCAGTCGTTTGTGCTGCTGCGTGCCGCTGCCTGTCAAGTCTGTCTGCGCTCATGCGTGCTTCTTCTCACCAGTCCTGCAGCACAAAAGCAAACACCACCAGACAGAACAGCAACACATGGCAATCGTCTTTGCTTTGCACTTGGGGAGGGGCTTTTGCACGCTGCTTGTTATCAAGCTGCAATTGCACGGCGCATGCATGAAGGAAACACCACTCCTTCACTGGTGGTTCCTCACTGGTTAGGAATCACCTAAGGTGGTTTGGGAGTGGCTCCCTCCTCTGGGTTCACCTCTTGCTAGAAAAACGCGTAATTGATTGATGCATGAAGGACTCTGAATTGATTGGCAGAACAGAATCGGCATGCACGTACTACAGTGTGCACAACTCTGCCTGTATCAAGCACCACCTCCACTACACTATGGCAGCTGGCACACCACCTTGGATTGCTGCCACCAGCAGCAGTTCAACCACAATGCAAGCTGTGCTGTGTTTTGAGGGTTGCTACACATATGCGACAAACACGTGCCCTCGCCTCACCCTGCAATGGCGTTGTTGATCTTTTTGGCTGCGTGGATCATGCATGCCATGGGCACCACCAGCCACACGCCGTTCACGATGATGAAGTAGAACCAGAAGTAGATGAACTCAGGGCGAGTGTGGCGGGACATGCCTGCAGGAACAGGCAGCAGCAGCAAGACGAGACGTGGGTGGGCAGCCACCTCACATCTGAACGAGCCAATGAGTGCGCCAGCCTAAGTGTGTGTGGGACACCATGCATGATAGCGTTTCGTGGTCTCTGCATTGCAAGTGGTAGGAGTAACACTCCAAGCGCAACTGCTGCAGCTCACCGCCATGCAGGCAGGTCCCAAAGTACAGCACATCTCCGTAGAACTGCCCCAGCGACACCAGCAGCACCGCAGTGTAGCGCCAGGGCTTGGCCTTGAGCAGCCCCCACACGATCAGCAGGCAGCCGGGGCCCTCAATGAAGGCAGTCACGGCCTCCATGGAGATGACAAAGTCGTCGCGCGTGGCGTAGCGGCTGTCTGCCTTGCTGTACTCCTTCCCTGCAGGACAGCAGCAGGTGAGGTGAGGGTCAGTTCGTTGCAGCGCACAGCGCCAGAGGACGAGGGTGTTGTGCGTGTAATGACGCGTCACGGCACATGCAGCATGGCTGCCTACAACGAGATGTCAGCAGCTGTGAGGTGGCTGGAGGGCAATGCCGAACCATTGCGCTTTGGTGCTTTCCTGCAGGTGTTGTGCAGCTGCATGGGTAACCTCTGGCAGCACAAGACCTGAACTGACATATGGCTGGTGTTGTGCCAAGCTGCTGTGAGCACTAGCCTGGACAGCTGCTTGGCTGCTCTGCAGAGCTGCCTGCCAGGATGCCCAGCAATGCGCCACTCTGGCACTGATGCTGCTGGTGATGTTGCTGCGATTGCTGCTGCTGCTGCTGCTGCTGCGCCTGACGTGTTTTGACATGCGGCGCTGCTGCTCAGCGCACTGCCGCCACTAGACACCTATCAGCCTACCGCAGCACGGATACGGCCACTCACAAATTTCGTTGAGAATGTTGCCAGAAGTGTCCTGGTAGAACTTGCTGTTGAGCACCACAGTGCCTGTGCGGCAGCAGAGTAGCGGTGGCGTCAGACACATGCAATCTTGGATGATACCCTTGATGTGTGAGGCATACATCTGCAGGCACTAGCTTGGCCTACTGTGTGTGGTTGTTCCTGCAAGGGTAGAACGAGGTTGCTGTCTACTGCTATGCATTGTTACCTTGGATGCTGCTGCTGCTGGCAGCAGCCTCTGCATGCCTCAGTGAGTTGCTGATGCTGCGCCTACGCACCTTCAACAAACAGATGAATAAGGCCTGAGCACAGGAACCAGCATGCCATGCTGCGCTCGCCAGTAGACAGGAACTTGGCACGTCCTGCAGGACAGCAGCACCAGCGCAGCGACCGCAGCAGCAGCAGCTTCTCAGGGTGTAGGGCCACCAGAGGTGAAACAGCCTCGGTCTACTGCTGAGTAAACCAATTAGTATTAGCCATGCTTGCAACCAAAGACAGGCAGGTCTGCACAAAGCCAAGGACAGCAGCACACCTGTCATGTACCAGCCAGCTGCCAGCGCCATGCCACATGCTGTGAAGAAGACTGCCAAGATTTTCTCAAAAGGCATCACCAGAGGCTGTACCCCTGGCAATTCCAAGCCCAGCGGGTAGTAAGGATGCACGTATGCGGCCATACTGGCGTTGGTGCGTTGGCGCGCTGCTGTGTGCTGAACAGCTGTCACCAGAACAACTGCAGCCCCGAAGCCGGTGAACACAAGATACGGTCTTTGATGGCAACGAAAACAGCATGCGATGGGCAAAGGAGCAAGTCAAGCAAGTCGCACCTTAAAGCCCCAGGCAGTAACACTTACCCTCGTCATAAGCCCTGATACTAGCGTGGATTCTTAGACGTGTTGTTGCTGTGTATTTGCACCAGTTGATTCCTAGGAACGCCGGGCGTGATTGCATGCCCAGGCAAGTGTGTCAACTGTCCTTATGGTGATCATAAGCCGTTCCACGTCTTAAACGTGTAATAGCTTTTGAGCGAGCAGGAGACTGTAGCGTGCGACCGTCCTGAGGCGTGTCCGAGTTTGCCTTGCTTCCTAGGGTCACCTCGTGCGCCTTAGCCTGCCATCTATTTCACCTCATTCGGTCGCAATGGTGTTTGGACCGCTTATCGGAGCTGGACTAGGGGCTTTAGCCGGCGTGGGGGTGAGTCGTGGCAACAGCAGCTGACAAGCTGGTGACTGTACCACCAGGCAGCAGCAGCAGTGCAGCAACGGGCTCAACGCTTTCAGACATCAGCACCGGACGCATTTCACGTGTCTTAAGTTATGCTCATGCTACTGCAACTGACACTGCAACTCACCCACCACAGATTGGCAGCGCTGTCTTCTCTGGTGACCGCCCCAAGGATTTTAACTTCATCACAGAAGCAGCAGACAAGAATGACAACATCCGAACGCCAGCGTGTGCCAATGTGACAGATGAGATGCGCGGCATGATCCCACTCACCCCTGAGTGGACCTTCTGGCCTGACTACGACAGAGTGAGTTGGTGCTGCTGCTTGTCAGCTTGACAGCTAGGCACTGCTGTTGCCCACCCGTGGTATCTCCAGGCTTGCAGGACACTTGAAGGATGCTGCTAGACTCGAAACACTTGCAGGACAAGTTTCAGATAGCAGCAGCCGCGGGTGCTGGCCTTCTGAGTCAGCCGCACAGCTGGCCATGTCAGGAAACGTGTGCCTGTGGCCAGGATTGCAAGACAACTGATCAATCAAAGTTGCTCACAGCACCTGCCCTGAAAGCAGCAGCAGCACTAGTTCCACATGGTTGCAGGCTCATATGCAGTGCAGCATGCGCGAGCAGGTCAGCAGGTGGTTGTTAAAAAAGCTGTCATGAAAGCATGCTGTTCAGCGCATGCCCATGCACCCTACGTTGCTTGCACAGGCTTGTGCTGATGCTTTCAGCTGACGCCGTGCATCCTGAAATGCCGGTGCTGGTGTCTGCCATGGTGTTTGCTGCTGCAGCCGATGACCAACTGCATGATTCGGCTGCCGTTGCCCAAGCTAATGCAATGCTTGAATCACACATGCTGATGTCTTGTTGTTTGTCTACCGTTTTGCTGCAGTGGGTGATGATCAACCGCATGATTCGGCTGCTGTGGCCCAAGCTGACATCAGCGATTCTGCTGGAGGTGGCCAAAGCGGTCAAACCCATCGTGCAGCAGAACCTGAACGCGGTGAGGGTTTACACACTGCTCCGCACAGCGCAGCAAGCAGGCAGGCAAAGACAGCAGCGCTTGCTCATCATGTACTGCACCGCATCCGCAGCTGCACCGCAGCCGCAGCTGTGAAAAATGTTGCAGCTGTAGAACGTTCAAAAGCGTTGTGCTGCATCACGGGCGTCTACTTCTGCAGGAACATTGCTTATGTGGAAGCCTGTTCACCTTGCACGACAGCTCGTAATTGGAACATCGGCTGCCTTGCGCAGCACTGCTGCCTCGTATTCACTATCACCTCTGCCATGCTTTTGCTCTCCCTGTACTGCTGCTTAATCCGTCTTTGTACAAATTGTTTTTATCTGCAGATCCCTGGAGTGCTGTCGCTGATTGATGACATCACACTGGGGCCATACAGCATCATGGACGCGGACCACCTGGATCCACACATCGCAGGTGAGAAAATAACAATGTAACATGACAAAGTAACAAACCTGACAATGTAACAACACGTTGCACCATGGTTCGTGCTGTGCACATGACAAGGTCTGCCATTAGTGCCGCAACTTGTTGTGCAGCACAGCAGAACCAGCATGACGATTGCCTGTCATTAGCCATTGCTTTTCCAGTGCGCCGGCTACAGGGGCTCTGGCCGCTCTATGTTCCTGACATTGTCGTCCCTGCTGCTGCTGCTGCTGCTGCTGCTGCTGCTGCTGCTGCTGCTGCTGCTGCTGCTGCTGCTGCTGCTGCTGCTGCTGCTGCTGCTGCTGCTGCTGCCGCAGACAAGTACTTCACGCTGGGCGAGCACCCTGTGCGTGTGGCGGGCATGAAGGTGTACAGCACAGCGGAAGACACCTGCATCATGGAGATGCCCCTCATCTGGGGCAGCAACGCAGTGGTGAGCCTAGGTTGTTTGCAGTGCTGGCGGTCACATGCCCGTGCGTTGTAGCTTCCTTTTTCAAGTGCTGCAATTGCAAGGCGCAGTTTGATGCCGCTCATCAGGGTCAGCAACGAGTGGTCACCCGCAGGCCTAGCTATCTGTGTGCAGACACATGTTGTGCTCTGCTCGAGTAGCCGAAGCATGTGCAGACCAACACCAGCTCATGCCATGCTGCCGCCGCCGCTGCTGCTGCTGCTGCTGCTGCTGCTGCTGCTGCTGCAGTTTGATGTGCAGGTGTACCTGAAGCTGGGCCCTGCGCGCGTGGTCATCCCCGTGCACATCAGCCACATCCAGTACAAGGCCCTGGCACGCGTGGTGCTCAACATGGTGGACACCATACCCTGCATCGGTGAGTCGTGGTTTTTGTTTTCATATCACAATTTTGATGTTTAGGTAGGACACTACAGCACAGCGCAGCACAACACAGGGGAGCACGTGGTGCCCAACATGGTGGACACCATACCCTGCATCGGTGGGTTTGAGTTCAATCAATTTGATTGAACAGAGTTTATGCAGGGACTTGCAGCACAGCGCAGCATGGCACCGGGGAGCGCAGCACAGGGCATACCACATGTTCTCCCTTTCTGTTGCACTTGACCAGCCCACATTGCCGCCTGCTGGCCTTTCCAAACACAACACTGTCTTGTGTGTCCGCAGGCGGCGCCACGCTGAGCCTGCTGCAGCCGATGCACCTGGACTACAGCCTGCGCCCTTTGTGCTTGGCCTGCTCACATTGCCGCCTGCTCGCCTGAACACTGTCTGTTTTGTGTGCATTTGCAGGCGGCGCCACGCTGAGCCTGCTGCAGCCGATGCACCTGGACTACAGCCTGCGCCTGTTCAACGGCCCCGACATGATGGCGCTGCCGGGAGTGAAGCAGGCCGTGGACTGGGCCATTGGGGTGAGCTGGGCAGACAGGCAAAAGTCAGTCAGCACAGTTGTAGCTAGGGGCTGTGTGTTGTGTATGTGGTGCTGAGCAGCTGCCATGAGTAAGCGTGTGGTGGACTGGGCGATTGGGGTGAGCAGCAGCAGCAGCGGCGGCAGCCCTGCGGCTGCGTGTGTGTGGCTCTCTGCGTGCTTGTGTGCGTGCTGCTGTGTTGTGCTTAGAAGCCGGCGGTGGACTGGGCGCTCGGTGTGAGCAGCACTTGCTGCACTGAGGGTGTTGCTGCTATAGATGCCTGCCCAAAGCCCCCGATGTTTGGCCAACACACGGTGTGGCTTCGTCTTTGACAGGTAGTATGGCTTCAGTGCAGGCTGCTCGGGACGCTGCTGCTGCTGCTGCTGCTGCACTTGTTGTTTTGCTGTTGTACCGCAGATGGCGCTCTTGACCAACTGTTGCTGCTGATGCTGCTGATCCGCGTGTTTGTTGTTATCTGTTGCAGATGGTGCTCAAGGACGTGCTGCTGTACCCCAACAGTGTGAGCGTGCCGCTGATGACGAACAGTTGTTGCTGCTGCTGTTGCTGCTGCTGCTGCTGCTGCTGCTGCTGCATGTCACTGCTGCTTCAATGAGTGCAGATGGTGCTCAAGGACGTGCTGCTGTACCCCAACAGTGTGAGCGTGCCGCTGATGACGAACTGTTGCTGCTGCTGCTGTTGCTGCTGCTGCTGCTGCTGCTGCTGGTGCTGCTGCTGCATGTCACTGCTGCTTTAATGAGTGCAGATGGTGCTCAAGGACGTGCTGCTGTACCCCAACAGTGTGAGTGTGCCGCTGATGACCAACTTTGGGGTGCCCCCGGAGCCGCAGGGCATGGTCAAAGTGACGTTGACCAAGATTGAAAACCTCAAAACCACAGACCTGCTGACCAAGGGCGACCCCTACGTGGTGTTTGAGGTGCGTGTGTGGAGGTGCAGTTCCTGCAGATCAGGCTGAGGGTGCAGTAAACAACGAAGAATAGAATGCATTTTGTGTGGTGCTGGTGAACAAGTACGCACTGCGCGTGCGAAGCATATGCAACAGCAGCAAGCAACTTCAACAGCAGAAAGCAAATGCAACGGCAGCAAGGGCTTGTGCATCACTGCTGATGCGGCCACCAAGCATCCCTGTGGTGCATATGATCCTGCGTAGCTGTCGGTGGTGTGGAAGCGCTAGCGTTTCTGCACGCCCTGCAGCGGCTGATGCAACCTTGCAGCCACCTTTCCTGTTTCCTTCCTTTCAATCGCAGCTGGTCACACCCTGCATCACCTGCTGATCTGACATGCCTGCACCCCATATCACGCTTCACCTCTGTCACACAAACTGTCACAACAATTTTTATAATGTGTTTCCAGATCCGCGAGGGCCGCGTGCAGCGCAGCAAGACGGTCAAGAGCAGCATTTACTTGGTGTCGACTAACAAGTGTCATTTGACGGCCACATTGCCTGTGACAAATGTGCTGTATGCAGATCCGCGAGGGCCGCGTGCAGCGCAGCAAGACGGTCAAGAGCAGCAACAACCCGGTGTTCAACCAGGAGTTCTTCATGGTGGTGGATGACTTCCAGCAGCAGAAGCTCTCCATCAAGGTGCGGCGCGGCGCAGAGATTGGATTCACTGTTGTTGTGGGATTTGTTTGTAGTTTCGGATGTGAGTCATCGAGCTGTATAACTATGGCTGCGGCTGGGCCAGAAGTACACCTTGCTGGCTGCTGCTGCTCAATATACTTTTGCATGCATTGTGCGTGCCTTTCAGCGGCTGCAGGGAACACCTCGGCATCGCAAATGCATGCCTGCAGCCCCCGCAGCATCAACCGACTGGCTGCGCCCCACAAGCACTATGCTTGTTGTCTCTGCTCTCTGTGTGCATGAAATCTGTGTCGACAATTGTCTTCAAACACGACGTTATCATTGTCATTTTGTTATTGTTATTTCTGAATTGCGTTGTGCAGGTGTACGACTACGACCGGCTGTGCCCCACGGACGACCTGCTGGGCACTGCTGAGCTGTTCTTCAGTGAGGAGGCCATTGAGAGCGACCCGGCAACAGGCGGGGAGAAGGTGCGGGCCGATGTGGTTTTTACTCGTCATGCTGGCAGGTGTTGGCGCGCTTGGCGTAGCGTCAACTTCGATACCTAGAACGACAAATGTTTTGTCTCCTAAGAGCAACATGTTTGCCCCGGTGCGTTGTTGCGGCTGTGCCGCATGTGTGTGGCTTGTTTCTGAGTAGAACTTGCTGCTGGGCACTGCGGAGGTGTTCTTCAGTGAGGAGGCCATCGAGGGCAACCCAGCCACTGGGGGGGAGACGGTGAGGGCTTTGTTAAAGACCAAACCTGCTCAGTTGTAGCCCTGCTTGGCGGCGCAGTTGCCGGCTGCACACTAGTGTGTGAAGGAAGTGTTGCGCTGGTGTGTTGCAGTCGCTGTGCTGCATGCGTGTGGCTTGTCGTGTTGTGGTAGTCTGAAGGCCATTTGAAGTGACCCGGCAACAGGCGGAGAGAAGGTGCGGCACTTGTGTGGTGGGTGGGAGAAGAGGGGTTGCACAGTGTGCACAGGGGTGGCAAGAGAGTGGTCCGTCACAGGGTGGCAAATGCAGCGAGGCGCGCCGGGGTGCTGTTTTTTTCAAGCGCTGCAGGGACTTCAACTGCTGCGGTGACACCACTGTCATGCAGCAAACAATCAGCCAGTCCCTGGTGAGTGGAGCAGCATGGCACCCGAATTCACACTCCTCTGCTGTGAAGTTCAGGGCGAAATAGCTCAGTTGGGAGAGCGTCAGACTGAAGATCTGCAGGTCCCCAGTTCGATCCTGGGTTTCGCCATTACACTATGTTTTGGTGGTGTTTGCAGTGTGTAATAATAGTGTCTTGAGTGACAGATGGATCCTGCCACTAGTGAACAGGAAATGGAGAAGCTATGGCAGCTGTGAGACCTCAGTTGGAAGCCGGCACACCCGATCAAGGGAGCTTGTGAATGGACCAGCTGCCCCATGCAGGAGATTCAGCTGCCGCTGCACATTCTTACGGCTTGATACTAAACGCCACACATATCTAAAATATACCGCTGCAGGTGGTGTACCATCGTGCGGACTGGTTAAGAACCCCATGCAGGAGAAGAAGCTGGTGCTGCCGCTGCACATGTTGCTGTGGCTTGCTCACCAAGCATGTCCTTTGTCCGCAATTATTCTCTTATTCTTGATCTGCTGCCTGCAGGTGGCGTACCACCTGGCTGACTGGATCAAGAGCCCCATGAGTGAGAAGAGGCTGGTGCTGCCGCTGCACATGGCCGGGGGAGGCCTGCTCAAGGCAGTGAGCAAGGGCATCGCCAAGACAGCCACGGGCGCAACAGGAGCGGTGGGTTGCTGCAGCTGCTGCTGCTGCTGCTGCGCATGAGCAAGATGGGTGCATTCTGTCAGACAGATGTGGCAGTGCACTCACACACATGCTTGTTTGTGGGATGGCTCGTGGTGCTCACCTGACATGGGCAGGGAAGTGTTACACAAGCAGGAGCAGCGTGCTGGGCGAGTTGGCACGAGCGTTTGTCAACAGCAGGGCAGCAGCAAGCTGGCTGCCAGCCAGGTTTCAGGGGCTTGGGGTGTGCAGCATTGCAGAAGGGACTACCAATGGGGCTGGCACTGCTGCATGGGGGCGCCCAGCTCGACACGAGGGACTACACGTGACTGATGTTTGCTGTGTTGCTGCTGCTGCTGCTGCTGCTGCTGCTGCTGCTGCTGCAGATGAAGCGGCTAGTGTCCATGAAGAGCAGCGGCAGCTCCCCTGACATGTCAGGCAAGACAATCATCGTGGTGAGCACAGCGATTGCATCAGCATATTGCACAGCCTTGCACAGCATGGTACAGCATAGCGGCAAGAGGATCAGCAAGACGGCCGTCACAGTCAGCGTGTTGCTTCAATGAGGATGCATAACAAAGCAGCATGTTACAAACAGTGGCATGCGACATGTCAGGCAAGACAATCATCATGGTGAGCACAACGATTGCATCAGCATTGCACAGCATTGCACAGCCTTGCGCAGCCTTGCACAGCGTAGCGGCAAGAGGATCAGCATGCTAAGTAACAGCAAGATCCCCATGATGGTGAGTGCAATGGCTGCTTCAGCTTTGCACAGCCTTGCACAGCATCGGCCTGTTCAGTCAGCGGCAGCATGGCACAGCATAGCGGCAAGCGCATTGGCCTGCTGACTGAAGTCAAGATCTGCTGAATCCGGCAACCTGGTGCTGCACCAGCTAGGTTTGTACATCATGCCGACGCTGATATGTTGTGCTGCGAGCAATGGTTATCTGCCCTGCATGTCTGCTGATTGATGCTGCAAACATAACAAGCTCTGTGCTGTGTCAAATTTAACACCCAGGTGGCCAAAACCGCAAAGGAGGTGCGCCTCGAAGAGGAGCGCAAAGCAGCAGCAGAGGCTGCAGCAGCGGCACAAATGGAGGCAGCAGAGAAGGCAGCAGCAGCACAGAAGGCGAGCACCAGCGGCAGCAGCAGCGCCGAGGCTGCGGCGGCGGCTGCTGCTGCTGCTGCTCGGGTGCCTAAGGCTGCTGAGGCTTGGAGTGAGGAGGATGAAAAAGCGCTGTGGGCTGAATGGAAGCGGCTGGCAGATGAGAAAAAGGCGGCAGCAGCGGCAGGTGAGGCGCTGCTCTTGTGTAGCATGCATCCCTCTATTGCTGTCGCTGTCGCTGTCTGCTCTCAACAATGCAATACGTGTGCACCCTTGCCGTTGCAGAGGCCAAGCGCCGCAAGGCCCTCATCAATGAGCAGCGCGAGGCGGAGGACGGCCTGTCAGTTATGCAGACATGCGCTCCTGTGCCTGACAATGTGCTGCGTCTGCAACCTTGCTGCCGCAGAGGGGAAGCGCCGCGAGGCGCTCACCAAGCGCTGTGTGCTCCTAGCTGCGCACTGTTGTCAAGTCAGTGGTGTGCCTCTCACTCTGTCGGTGTGTTCTTTTTTGTGTGATTTGCTGCTGCAGAGGTGAAGCGCCGCAAGGCCCTCACCAAGGAGCAGCGCGAGGCGGAGGACGCAGCTAAGAAGGCAGCTGAGGAGGCCGCAAAGAAGGCAGAGGAGGAGATCGTGCTGGTGGAGCAGGAGGTGGTGCTGCGCGGCAACGGCAGCACAGCAGTTGAGGGCACAAAGGTGTGCTGTTTCAACTTATCAATCGCGTCAGCGAGGGTTGAGTTTTGCAGTACTACCGTGTTGATCATGCATTGGCATGTGGTGGGTGGGGCATTGTGCACATCACGCTGCAGTACATGTCATTCGAGCGCCCCACATTGACTGACTGCTGCTGTTGCCACACCTCTTCGCTGCCTGCTTGCAGCCTGTGGGCATGATGCACATCACACTGCAGTTCATGTGCTTTGAGCACCCCACATTTGACATGTACTGCTGCTGCTGACTGCTGACACTGCTGTTGCCTCATGTTTCTGCTGCCTGCTCGCAGCCTGTGGGCATGATGCACATCACGCTGCAGTACATGCCATTCGAGCCACCCCCTTGGACATGTACTGCTGCTGCTGACTGCTGACACCACTGCTGTTGCCGCATGTTTCTGCTGCCTGCTTGCAGCCTGTGGGCATGATGCACATCACGCTGCAGTACATGCCATTCGAGCCACCCCCTTGGACATGTACTGCTGCTGCTGACTGCTGACACCACTGCTGTTGCCGCATGTTTCTGCTGCCTGCTTGCAGCCTGTGGGCATGATGCACATCACGCTGCAGTACATGCCATTTGAGCACCCCACCTTTGATGATGACATCGAGCTCACACCAGTCAAGGGCGGCTTTGCGCAGTACGTGCCCTTCACTCCGCCAAAGTGAGTGTGTTACTGACAAGTAATGTAGCACAGCTGTACTTGTTACATACGGCCAGTGCGGCAAACCCATAACTGCATGTCCTGCTCACTGCATGCTGTGAAGCAGAGTGCGCTGGGACGCACGCAACTACCTCTGCATGCACACCGAGGCAGCAGAAGCAATCTGGGAGCAATGTGATCTCTCCTGGCTCACGCATGCTACACTACTGGCTCACGCATGCTACACTGCACTGCCTGCCACCATCAACAGCTCCCTCTTTCACACCTTCAATCCCCCAACACAGCAAAGTAAAGTTGCCACCTGCTGCACACAACAGCTGTAACCTCACCCACATACCTCATCACTCACCCTGCCGCATCACACGTATATTCCAACAGATGACATAACATAACATGTCGCGATCGCCCCTGCAGGCCGCGCCAGTTCATCAGCAACATCAACGACTTCCAGCGCGGGCTGCTGACCGTGACCATCTTCAAGGCCAGCAAGCTGGCCACGCCAGGCAGCCTCACCAACCCGGACGCATACGTGGAGATGCTGCTGGTGGACTGCGACCCGCGCAGGTGGGCAGCTTGTTGTAACAATGAGTCTTCGCAGTGCAAGGGGTTTGTTTGAAGCTGCCTAGGGTGTCAGGGCTGTTGGCAGCTTCACCAACCCGGATGCATACATGGAGATGCTGGTGGTGGCCTATGACCTGCGCAGGTGGTTTTCAGGGAGGTGCAGCGCACATGAAGTAGGTTTTGTGCAGCACTCAAGCTGTCTTGCAGCCTTCTGTTTGAAGATGTAGATGAGGAGAACCTGCAATTGCTACTGCTGCTACTGCTGCTGCTGCTGCTGACCGCTGATGCCACAACAACACGCCTTTTGACGTTTGATGCGCTCTTGAAGCCCCTCGGTCTCGCACATGCTGCTGCCGCCGCTGCTGCTGCTGCTGCTGCTGCCAACTCCGCAGGCCCAGCGAGACGCAGAAGACCAGTGTCAAATTCAACGACAACACGCCGCGCTGGTGCGAGACGTTTGACTTTGTGATGATCAGCGCGGGCAGCGTGCTCACGCTCAGCGTGAAAAACAAGACAGGCATCCTGAACGCCACTCTGAACCTCAAGCTGAGCAAGGTGAGGGAGATGGTCTTGCCAGATGACCAGGGCGGGGTTTGATAAGCTTCAGGTTCATGTCAATGTTTTATACTGGGTGACAAACAAGCGGGCATTCTGGACGCCACACGCAGCCTCGAGGGGTCTTGCATGGGGCACATCTTGGTGCATGGTGTGTCGGTGCTGCAGCTACTACCTCACAGTAAGAGGGCACAGTGTTACGGGAGTCGTTGCTGATTGTTTGGCGTAACTTTGGTCACACTTCCTGCAGAGCCGCTTCCAGGGCCAGCTGCTGGGCAAGCTGCAGATCCCCGTCGCTGACGTGGCGCATCCACCCCTCCTCACACACATTCTCACACTTGATTCCTGCTCGTTCTTTTGTTCACACTTCCTGCAGAGCCGCTTCCTTGTTGACCAGCTACTGGGCAAGCTGCAGATCCTAGTCACACCCTCTCGCACTTCACACACCTCCTCACACTTTCTGCTACCTGCTGTCGCTCTTCCTGCAGAGCCGCTTCCAGGACCAGCTGCTGGGCAAGCTGCAGATCCCTGTCGCTGACGTGGCGCGCAACGGGCACCTGAAGGACACCTGGCCGCTGCTGGAGGCTGAGAGCGGCACGCTGGAGATGAAGCTCAGCTGGAGCAACTGCCACGTGGAGCAGTACATGGACTAAGCACTACATTGTACTGCCATGTGGGAGCAGTACATTGGGTGAGCGGCACACTGGAGATGAAGCTCAGCTGGAGCAACTGCCACATGGAGCAGTACATGGACTAAGCGGGATAGTGTACTGCTGCGTGCGAGCAGTACATTGGGTGAGCGGTACATTGTTTGTGTGCATCTGCGGTGGAACCAAGACGGCAGCCGCTGTGCCAGCAGTGGGGCTCGGGCCCTCTTTTGAGATTGGTCGGTGGCTGTTGCTGTTGGTTATGGTGTGCAATGCGGCGTGTTTTGAGCGAGGAGTTGTACAGTTTGTACTAAATGTGCAGGTGACAGTGCATTGCTTGGGGAAGCTTTGGCGGTGTGTGTCTATTGAGATCAATTCATGCAGAGCAACTAGAAGCATTTGGGTGGCAGGGACTGGGGCATGTGCATCACAGGGGCATAAACAAGGCCTGAGGTTTGTGCTGCTGCTGGGCATGTAGCAGGTGTTTGTTTGGTGCGTGCGATCAGCGGCTGCGTACATGTTATGTGTGATCAACATGTCGCTCAGCGTTGCAACCAGCTGCTGGCACACGCAGCCGCCTGGCTGGCAACACCAGCCACTGCAGCAGCCTGCAGCGAGTCTTGGCCATGAGTTTGTGTTTTGCTGCAGTTGAGTCAGCACTGGGCCCATGAGCTGCTAGAGTGCACAATTGTTGCACGTGCTGGCAGATGGTGAGGGGCTCTGCTTTGTTTGCATGCTGGCTGGCTGGCTGTGATGGCCGCCACTGCTGCTTGTTGCACAGTGCATTGACGACCACCACTACCAGTACAGTACGGAGGCCGTCTTGCGCTTTCGTCACGGCACGTTTGCACGGTGCATACCATAGCTGTAGGGCTGTTGGCCAACACTGTGGCGTGCAGGGCGTTGTATGACAGCGCGGTTGCGCTTGCACGGCAGCCGCCGTGGCAGTTGCAGGCACTATCGCTATTCTAGGCTGCTATGCTGTGACAGCTGGTCATGCCTGCTGTTATTGTGCCAGTAGCACTGCATGCAACGCATGTCAGTTGCAATGTTCCAAACACAAACGTGTCATTGTGTGCAGTGCAGCATACTAGCAGCTG
Organism: Scenedesmus sp. ARA3; assembly: GCA_004335835.1. Lineage (NCBI taxonomy): Eukaryota > Viridiplantae > Chlorophyta > Chlorophyceae > Sphaeropleales > Scenedesmaceae > Scenedesmus > Scenedesmus sp. ARA3. The sequence goes on along the minus strand of RWJK01001388.1, from coordinate 79,048 downwards.
TCATCAACTGTTGTGCTGGGCCGCAGCTTGCTATGTTGCTTTCCGCCGGCACAGCTGCCCACTTTGGTGCAGAACAGCTTTTACACACAACAAATGATGGTTTTGAGGTGATGCGAGTGTTCGTCAATCACAGCCTAGGTATGCAACTGCGTCTTCTATGTAAGTCGGTACTACTAGTACAGCAGTGCTGCTAACCTGGACATCTACAACGTGTGCGGGGCGCTTGCCAGTTGACTTGATGAACCAGCATGCATCTAGAAAATGCTTCTTCGTGCAGCATTGACTGCTTCTTCGTGCAGCATTGAGATATGCGGCACCGGCGGGTGTAACACACTGTGCCTGATCAGGCTGTCTTGGCAACTGCCAGTGTAAGCGCTTCACATACATGCTTGTTACAGCTGCAAGGGCACGAAGGCCATCATCATACATCATCATACACAGCACCGCACACAGAGCCAAGACCACTCTGCCCGACACACTGAGACAAGACGCTGATGCGGCATCGTTGGCCGGCAGCATTCATCACTGCTACTCTGACAAGCGTCATCAAAGCCATCATGCATTGTGCCTGACTGCATACACTTGTTATGCTGCGCTCTACACAGCAGGCCATCCCTAGTGTTGTACAGTCGGTCATGACATGTGGCTGTAGCAGCCGCCCCTGTGCAAAAGTAACAAACACAGACAAGTCGCGCATGCAGCGCAGCAACGTGCGCGTCATATAATTATGCGCAGGTCATGTGACCCACGAACAGTGTGCACGTCATAACATGCAGCAGAAATTGCAGGATGGCAACTGCCCAAGCCAGCAGATCAACCCCATGGGCCGCATGTCATACCACAGCAGCACTCACTATCGGCACAAGCACCTGAAGGATGACAGGTGGCAGCTGCTGCCCTCGCTGCTGCTGGTAACTGCGCCATGCAGCGCCAGCAGCAGTGGGGACACCACACTAGCTGCATCCACGTACTGTAGCGCTTGCTCTACTACTTCTCTACTGCATCCCTGTTCAAGGCTGTAAGTAACAGCAGGCAACAAAGCCCAGCCCAGCTGTGCAACAAAGCCAAGCGCCGCCAGCTTCGTTGAGATCAGCTGCTGCACTAACAAAACAGCAGTCAACGTGCCACCTATAAACACAACTTTGCAACGCGACATCGTCCTGACAAGCTCCCTTCTGTGCCTAGATATAAACCAGCTAGAATACACTGCGGAGAGCGCAGACAAACAGGCACACCACCTTCAGCCGTTGGACATGAAACAGGTCAGTCGGTAAACGTGAAAGCAAATGCGCCACCAGAGTAACCCGCGACCGAGTCAGGCCAAACAGCCCCCAAACCACTTCCTGGCTCTGTCTGCCGTACTCCGCCGCACTGCTGCAACCAGCTGTGAAGAACCATGCTATCACAGCTCATCAACACGGCACTTTCTTTGTGTTGGTGTATGGTACACACATCTGCCAATCAATCGGCTGCTGCCGCCGGTACGGCCGGCAGCCACGCAGCCAGTTACTGTGAAAGAAGAGTATTTCTCTGATGCTGCGCTAAGAAATCCTGCACACCCTCGTGATGAGACAAACAACGCACACGATGGACAAGACACAAATGCTGCCAAGCTGCTCCACAAGCACACCACAGTCATCCCCTGCCTGTCCCTGCCCTGCCCATTCTGCAGATCTGTGTAAAACGGTGCGATGCAGCCCATGCATCGAGAGGCCGGACACCCCCCACCCCTCAGCACATCAAAGCCCTTCAGTTGCAAACCAGCCTCTCTTGCTCAGCCTAGCCACCGCCCTGACTGAACACACATATATGCCCCTGACTCCAGCCCGCCTGTGCGTGATGTCCACGGATCTGCCGCATCCATCTGCACCCCTGACCTACCGCAGCACGTACCACCATCTATACAAGCAACACAGACCTCCCTCTGCCACCCCACACAGTGCAAGCAAATGCAGCAAAAGAGCCCAAGAGAGCCTGCTAATGCCCAGCCAGCTGCCTTGATCAAGGCTGGTTGGCACAGATGCCATGAAATGCAACAGGCGCGCTAGTAGAGTCGGCCAGGAGCAGCCGGCAGCCGCAAGCAGCGCTGCCAGCTCACCCCAGCCTCACACACCCAGCTGCGCCTGCCCTCACACACATCCTGCAAGCATCACACTCTGCCTGGGAGATCTGCCGCCAAAGATCACAGTGCCTACTGGAATGCAGCACCGGTCACACAATTGCCACCTGTGTTGATCATGATATGCAGCAAGTAATGCTGTTGGCGCGAGAGTGGCTCACAACACTGCCAGCGCGCGGCGCGCGCCGCGTGCTGAATGCAACGCCTGCAACGCGCACATGCTCCTCAAACTGTGCTTGTGGCACTGTGGGTTTGATGCATTGTCCAATGCTGTACTGTACTGTTTGATCAAACGCACAAACAACCGGCTGCTTGTTATCCATCTGCACATACGACAGATATCCAGCAATAGATACTCGCATAGACACAGGAACTGGGTACCTACGCCACACACACAGGCGGGCAGGACTAACAAGCCCTCCACACACGCGCTGTGCCGGCAGTGTGCACGACAGCGTAAAAAATGGAGCAGACTAACCAATTTCACTGGGCGACATGCCGGCGGCTGCCTGCAAAACACAGCAATGCAACACAACACAGCCGGCAGCTGCATGCAGGACGCAGCACAGCACAGCCTTGGTTGCAGCACTAGTGGCAAGAATGGAACACACAGCATGCCTGGCCGTGGACGAGTGGGCGCAGGCACCACACTCGCTTGCCCCAAAAAGGTCAGGATACAGCCACGACACAGGCACACTGGTCACCACAATGAGTCCAACACAGAAAGTAGCTACTATGTGATAGTACACTACTCCTACTTTGATTGCAATCAGCAGTGCCAGGGTCCAATGCAGACACTCATGCACACACACTCATGGGGATTGAGGTAGAAGCCGCAACCGCGCACCAACAGCAGCGCAGGAAGCGGGCAGAGGCAGCACAGGCATGGCCACGCAGGCGTGACAAGCGCAGCGGCAACGCACACACGAGCAGAAGCGCGGTGTGTGAGGCACGCGCCGCCAGCACATGCACACAGCATCACGACATGATGGTACAGCCCTGCGCCAGGAACAGCGACAGGGCACGGTGATCAAAGAGAGTGTCAGCAGTAAAGAACGACGGCAGGCAGAGACACCCCACATGAGTGAGTGTTGCGCTGGTGTTGCTAGAGAGGCTCTGCGCTTTGCCGCACAGCCTGGTAAAGCCGGCCCTAGCAACACCAGCGCAACAGCTAGCGAGTGCAAGAAGGTCTCTCGCAAGCACGCGTCTCCTAGCAGGAGTGCCCCCACCAGGCACAACTGCACTGACAACAACGCTGGCGCATACTGCCGCCTGCAGCCACGCTTTGTCAGCGCGTGCAACAAGCCAGCAGCAACAGCGCACAGTACGTCCACAAACGCAGCGTGCCCGACAAAACTGGGGGAACCACAGTAGCTGAGACGCACACACCGCCACCGCTGCCTCAGCAAAGCGCACCTATCAACACCACACAGGGATGGTAATGATCGGATGCAACACACACACGCAGCTAGGCGCTTTATGAACGCCACATGCCGCAGCAACGGGTGCTGACCGCTGAAGGCAGAAGCATCCTGCCCCTGCTGATTGCGGGGTGGGTGGTGTGGCCCGTGCTGCGCGTGCATTGCTGCACGCGGGGCATCCTCAAGAGCTGCTGGCCTCACACTGGCGCGCCAGGCCGGCCGATGGGTTTGTTGCCTTTGGCAGCAACAGAAGCCTGCAGGAAAGCACAGCACAGCAAGCAGGAGCAGGGCAGAGAGACAGCGTCAGCAGAGCAGGGGCAGCAGGAGCTGGCAGCAGGCAGAGTGCTGCAGCGCATTCTCCTGCCACCATTGCTGCGCAGGTATGCCACTCGAACATGTAGGGCAGCAAACAATACAAACATTACACGGCATGTTGTGTGTGTTGGAAGCATGATCATCATGATGGCGCCAGCTTGCTGCATAAAGATTAGCTTCACAATTACATGCGAAATTACCAGCCTGCTTGCCAGACAGGTGTAACTTAAGACAGGGTAGCAGGCCCATGAGCTTTCACACACGCTTTGCAACAGCACGCCAGGCAGGTGCTGAACAATAGCAGAAGATCTATGTGCGCCCCCTGGAAGGCTTTGCAGCAAGCACATATGCTGCGCAAGGATAGCGCGCATGGGGCTGCTTGACGCCCAACACGGCCGGTTGCAGGTTTGTTAGCTGCATGTGCCATTTGGTTTTGTGGAAAAGGGGTGGCAGCCCCTCCCTACGATCCAGAGCCGATCACTACTTGCAGGAACTGCCACGCCATGTTGGCGGGCTGTACTGCTTGGTGACGGTGTTGCTGGAAGATGAGCCAGGCCTGGCATACTTGTGACAGCCTGATGTGCCGTTAGGCCGGGACAGCCTGCTTATCGAACGCCAGCCGACAAGCAGCTGGTTGAGAGACGGGCAACGCCTTGCAGGAGAGTTACTGCCGGAAGCAGCAGCAGCAGCAGTAGCTGCGCTGCTGTGTGCTGGAGGCAACTAGCAGGGGCGCCATGCAGCGATCGGCGATTACACATGCCCACAGCAGCAGGGACGCATACCGGCTTTAGTACGAGCGCAAAGCGCACGGGGTGTTGGAAGCCCCTTAGTACATCATCAGCCATTGGCAGCCATCCTGCGCCGTTCCGGCCCACCTGCTTGCTCTTGGCAATGCTTTTGCTCATCATGCGCTCCGCCTCCAGCTGCTGCTGGTACCACTTGCGCTTCTGGTTGAGCTTCTCCAGCGCTGCTCGCTGCATCTCGTCCTTGAAGTAGCTGCAGGAGCAGGCAGGCACAGCAGCAAGGGCAACTGGTCAGCTGAGGTCCCGGAATGGCAGGCGCACGTGCGACTGCTGCAGCGACCAACCCCAGACACGTCGCGAACACGTTCCAAGGCAAAAGCTCGTGCATGCAGTGCATATTCTGGCGCAGCGGGTGTAACTGACTCGTCAAGCGCACCCACCTGTGGGTGATGGACGGGATGGGGACTGGTTGGCTCTTCGCAGAGCAGGTGTCACTTTCGCCAGACCCCAGCGTGCTGTCTGTGAGACGCTCCAGCCTCTCAACCTCCATATCCCGGCAGAAGGACCCCCACCCAAGAGACGCGTCGTCTTCCTCGGTGTCTGAGCTGCACGCGTCCATGCTGCAGCAGCTGGCCTCCTCGAAGTGACGAGAACCTTCTTCTTTCAACAGTAACTCTGAGAGCAAGCTGCGGCCGCGAGCCACGGCCGAGCTGGGCTGCTCTTTGCCATGACTGTCCCTGCGCTGCTGCGCCTGGTGGAAACCCACCACTGTTGGGTGCCCCGGGTGGGGCCCAAAGTGATTATCATGGTGTGCAAACGGTATGTGGCAGACAGGACCGGCCATGGCTTCTCATTCTCTGGATGCGGCGGCTTGCGAAATGCAGCCCGTTGGGTACCAACGGACACTTTCACAGCACTGAAACAATAATCTTATCGAACCGTGGCCACGGACGCTCATGAATGCACGCAACACATTTTGGCGCCCGCTGCGGTTTTGGGGCTTGATGCATGGGTGCTGCGCACAGCGCTTGACGCATAAACAACTGTTTCAACTGTTGGCGATCGTCGACTCGAATGGTTTATCGAAGGCAGCCGTTCCGCTGACGGTGTGGCTGAACCTGGCTGGGCATACATCTTCTGAAACGCTTGCCAGCTGTGCAGGACGTGCTCAACTGCACTTCACTTGCGTCACTACGTCGTTTGGTGTTCTGAAGGACGTGTTAGTGCCTGCAGGATAGCGTGTATCTCTTAGCATCGCTACCTGTGGAACTTCTGATTCAGTCTGCGAGCAGCCTTGCATTGTTTTCAATGTTGCAAAACCTTGATGAAATATCAATGAAATAACTGGACTTTATTGTTTGTATACAACCACAGCGACAGCATATCCTGAGCCAACAGCCTGGCTGCAACAGCAGCAGCAGCAGCTGTGTGGACTGGTACATGTCAACCCACGTGCGTCAACCAGCTGGCTGCAGCAGTGCTGTGGATGTGTTCAGCGTGCATGTTGCACCGGCAATGCGCTCGTGCGCTCAAATTTGTTTAAACGCCTATGATGCTTGTCTACAGTTTTCAGCAACGTTTTGAAACATCCCACACACAGTGCTGTTACACAAGCCGTGTACCCTTGAATGGTGCTGTAAAGCAACTGTGGATTGCATTCCACACGCAGTGGAAAATTTCCACACCCATGAATGTGTACAGTTGATTGCGTTGCCACTGTGATACTGGCAGAATTGTGTATACATTCCTAAATGGTGGAAGCGTCAGACGCTTGATGCAGCCTCAGCCTGTCCACAGGCTGTCCACACTGTGTGCAAGGTGACCTTGCAATGCTGTGGTACTGTACCCAGGGTACACGCATCAGGAGCTTTGGGCCGGGGTCTCCTGGTCCAGCCTTGCCGTTCCCGTTGCGCTTAAAGGCCATAGATATGCAATTACCTGACACCAAGAGCCGTATGACTTCGTCCAATACCTTTACATCCTGAAGGTTTGACAGCCTGAGGGCATGCAAAGTCACATTGCACACGGTGTGCTGATCAACAGATCAGCCTCATGAGGAGCAAGCAGCCGGCTGGGCTGCCAGAGCACACATGTGCAGTGCCAGTGCATTGCTCTTACACTGTACACCGTGGCACGCGCTCTGCACACCGACACAGCACTGTGTGTTGCAGCCTTGCTGTGCTAACTCTCACCCACTGCAGGCAAACAACGCTAGCGGTTGTACGATCTCAATTTGCCAGTGCTGCACTGCATGGCATGCAAGGGCCCTCCCCTGGCCAGGGCAAGGGCCCGCCCATGGGAGCCTCCCGCTGAGCGCTTCCAAAGTGCTGTGCAGTGGGGCATGCCAACAAACAACAACAGGGCGACATCATTGAATGAGTGCATGCAAGCTGAACTCGTCATGGAGGACATGCAACTGGGTTTTACCAGCTACGCAAATCTCATGTTGTGCAGCGCCGTACCAGCCTGCGCTCGCAACGGCTGCGATTAGTTTCATTCAGCCCCATAAGACACATCATCATTGTGGCAGTACTGCAATAAATGATTGTGCACAGCACACATCATTCAACTGAAGTATCTGCAGGCACAGCAGATAAGCGCACCAAAACATCAGCGCTTCAAACTGTACACTGTCTATTGCAATTATGTCATCAACATATGCGCGTCAGCACATAGCCGCACCCCACACAAAAGTAACTATGATATCGTTCCTATCGCGCCACAGCAACGACATACACCGTCAGGTGTAGCAGGCCGCTTAAGTACCACTGAATGCACCACCACCGAAACAGTTATGTCCAAACAAAACAGCCACACAGCAGGCAGATGTGCAACCTGCAACACATCACACCCAGTAGAACATTTGACATGCTGTCGCCAGTGCACCTGCTTTACGCAAGCACCTAGACTCTTTCACAATGGTAGCGCGTGCAGGCAAGAGCACAATGTACCGTCACCTGCATATGCCCGCCCTCTTGATGTGTACCGTTCCTTTTGCAATTCAGCCAACAGCCTCATCATTCAAACATCATTCACGCACTACAGTGGCATTCCACACAGCAGTAGCCTCCGACCATGGTGAACTAGCATGCATGCAACACGTCCTGGCAACAGCATCACATCACATCACCCACGCGCAACACGGCACTCAAAATGAGGCCCTGGCGTAACACGGCACTCAAATGAGGCCCTCCAAAAGATCAGCCCCACCACTCATACCCGTCCATGCTGCATCAGCATTCATGGTAACAAGCGGCTTCTTGCAGTTGCAGCCAGCCGCCGGCAACATGCGCGCCTCCATATCAAACCCTAAAACCCTCACAGGATACAAACCCAGCTGAACCCCAGGCTGCACACCCATAGACACAGGCAGGCCTCCTCCAGCACTTGCACGGTAGTCGCCACGCTGCAGCCAGGGCTTGCCTTTCCATGTAGATCCACTCCTGGGCTGCTCTGCTGGCACCGCAAAGAGCGCGCTGTCGCCGGTGACGCGGCTGTTGAAGAGGTGCAGGCCGGAGAAGCCCTCCAGGATGATCTGCAGCAGCAGCAGCAGCAGCAGCAGCAACAGCAACAGCAGCAGCAGCAGCAGCAGCAGCGGCGGCAGCGGTTAGAGGTTGCAGTGGCACTGTGCTGCAGGAGCTAGCCAACATTTGCAAAACCTTTTGCTGCTGGTGTGTGTCCTGACCAGAGCCATTGTTCTGCCATTACGCACGGCCAACCGCACCTGCTTCAAAACTGTTGCATAACAGACTTTAGCACAACCGCCGCCTTCATCTTAGCAGACATTGACTGCAAGCACCAGCAGCAGCAGCAGCAGCGCACCTCGGAGCCGCCCTTGACCTCCAGCGTGCTGTTGATCAGCGTGATCGTGCTGTTCAGCAGCCGCAGCGTGGCACCTGCCTCCAGGCTGAGGCTGCTGTCAGTGATGAACACCCTGCTCTGGTCGTACAGCTCCCATGTGGAGGCGCTGATTGTGATGCTGCTGCCGCCACGCACCACGAGCCTGCAGGTGCAGCACATCAGATCGAGGATTAGTTAGTCTTTGCGTCGTGGCGGTGTTTGAGGGATGTAGTGGGCTGTCACCTGGTGTATGGCTGGCAGGGGCTGCATGGTCGATAGATCTACTGTGGCAAAACAGACATGCCATGCAATGCAGGCACTGCTGCCACTGCTGCTAGCATGTACTGTGAAGCACCTGCAACGCAAGCCATCAGCAGCCCCAACAAACAACCTGCCTGCATTGCAAGATCAGCTGTGCACAGCGCCAAGATCAGCTGTGCACAGCGCCGCATCTCACCCATAGTAGTTGAAGGCCCTGAAGGGCGGTGCATCACACAGTGTCTCCCCGTAAGGGCCCTCTCCCCACTCCGGATCATAGCCAGCGCCATCCAATGTATCCTTTGCATTCACTTCTGTGCTGATGACGCCCGGGGTGTTATTGTCCTCGTCACCAACCCTAGCTGCAGGAGCGACAGCTGTAGCCGCTGGTGTGCTGCTGCTGTCGCTATCTGTGTCAGTTGAGTTGTTGGCTTTGTCAGTGTTGCTAGAGTGCGTCGCTTTGTCAGTGTCTCCGTCCTTATCATTTCCTGCTTTGTCACTGTCGCCGTCCTTATCATCTCCTGCTTTGTCAGTGCTGTTGGTGCTGCTGCCGCTTGCTGCTGCTGCTGAAGGCGCAGCGGCAGCAGGCAGGGGGGCAGGTGCAGGAGCAGGAGCAAGCAGGGAGCGCCGCTTGCCAGCACTGCTGCTGCTGCTGCTGGCTGCTGCTGCTGCTGGCTGTGCGCATACATCACTACCCAGGCACTCCCCAGCTTCAAACTGAGGCTCAATGTAATCCTGGTCATAAAAGTCATCATATACATCCTGCAGAACGCGCAGTACGCCAGGCAGAGGCAGAAGGCTTGAGTTGATGTGCGCTCTTTATTAGGCATGCTGGTGTTGCGGCAGATGCTGGGTTCTCCGTCCTCTGCTGCTGCCGCTGCTGGGTGCTTTGCACGATCTTTGGAAACCATGCCTGCGCAAGCCACAAAACACACTAGCAGGACTCTCACAACCTTGCTGCTGCCTTCTCTTCGATGATTAGACAGTACTTCACACCCTGCTATGGCTGCTGCAGCATGCTGCCGGCACACGCAACTCACATCGTCCGCGTAGTCATTATCAATCATGCTGGTGTTGCGGCAGATGCTGGGTTCTCCATCTGCTGCTGCTGCCGCTGCTCGGTGCTTTGCCCAAAAGCTTCAGAAACCATGCCTGCGCAAGCCACAAACCTTGCCGCTGCCTTCTTTGTGATGATTGAACAATACTTTACTCCCTGCCATGGCTGCTGCCGCATCACACGCATCACACTGCATGTTGCCAGCACACCCAACTCACGTCGTCTGCATAGTCGAACGCCTGGCGGCCCCATCGGTCAGTCTTGGGCGGGTACTGCAGCATACCCAAGGCCTCTTTCTCAGCGCCAGTCAGTAGGCCTTTCGCGTGACGCTTCCAGCATGCCTCCTTGTCTTTAAAGCATGCCTCAGCTAGTGCGTTTGGCTCAAAGGGCTTGTTGCAGGTGGCAGAGGCTGTGGTAGCACACAGCGGCGGCAGCAGCAGCGGCACATGCATTGTCGGAAGAGCCGGCATGCCGCCCATGCAATTGGCATGCTTACATACACATTTGTCGCAGGTTGTAGGTGGCATACATAACCTCAAGTGCATATAGCTTTGCTTACGAGTGCATACTTGTTGCTGTCTGTTGCCTAATTGTGCACTGCTGCATCTGGCAGCACCAGCAGGCCATGTAACTCTGCATCGAACACGAGTGCATACTTGTTGCTGCATGCATCTGAATTGTGCACTCTAAGACCTGACACCTGGCAGCACAAGCAAGACAGCAACACCACTCCATCCTGCTGCAGCGCACCTTGTGCTGGCGTGAAGTCAAACTCTTGTGTCACCATCCATGATGAGTTTGACTGGATGCTGATGCTGCTGCCGCCCTCCACCAGCACATGTGCCAGCTGCGTCTGGATGTTGCTGGATTGAGCTGCCACAACCTTGGACTGGCCAGACAGCCACAGCGATCCAGCATCCTCGACCTCCAGATCTCCGTCATCCAAGATATGCAGCTCAGATCCTTCCAAAAGATCCAGATGAGATTCATCTAGCTCAAGATCATGGCCGGCTTCTTCACCAGCCACTCCTTCCGCCCTGGTGATGGTCTGTGCATAGTAAGCGTTGTTTTTGTTGTGCACGGGTGGTTGTGGTCGTTAGTGACATGCAGCAGCAGCAGAGCAAGAACTCTGACGACGTATCTGTGTTATAGTGGATCAAAGTGCAAGCACTGTAGCCTCTGCCATCTGCCATGTGTGTTCTTACCACGCCTGTCTTGCTAACGCCAAGCCGGTCGCTGCTGATCTTATGAACAATATGCTGCAACCATCATCAACACCAGTGACGACACAGCAAAAATACTGCAGGGCACTCACCAGCTTGCTTCCTATGAAGCGCACAGTAGAGTTGAAGTTAGCATTGCTGCCACCCTTTATTGTGTTGTCCTCCCCCACAGCCTCCACCAGCACCCTTGCAAGCTCAATGCCATACAAGCTGGAGTCGAAAAACTGCGCGCCTGTAAGCTTGCCACTGCAACTGCATCGGGTTTTGTTGCCTGGGGCAGTGCATGTGCAGGGTGCCGCATCCGCCGGAGCTGCTGGTGCACACAGGATGCACTTTGCATCATCCTGTCCTTTGCTGAATTCAAAGTTGAAGACGGGTGTGCGCAGGGACAGCTTCTTTGGGTTGCCATTGCACACGTGCTCGTCTAGGCGGCCGTTGCAGAGGTTGTTGACACCATCGCTGTGCATGTCAGCGAGCAGGGCATCCAGCCTGGCAGCAGCAGCAGCAGCAGCAGCAGCAGCAGCAGCAGCAGCAGCAGCAGCAGCAGCAGCAGCAGCAGCAGCAGCAGCAGCAGCAGCAGCAGCAAGCAAGCAAAGTTGCCGCAGCAGCAAGGTGACGGGTGACAGAGAGCATCATCGCGACAAACAGCGTTCCATGTCCATAGTATGTCCTGCCGCTACTTATGCTGCCAGCCTGCTGCGGTCGTGCTGCTCTGAAGTGCGTGCAGCTGCACGTGTCTAACGCTGCAAGCTGGCACGGCAAGCATGCTCAGCCCGCAGTCCCGTAAAGCGCAACAGCCACACTGTTGCGCAGCAGGGCATGCAGCCACACTATTTCGCAGCAGATCATACAATTTCTGTGCAGTAGTTGGCTCGTTACCAAAGCTGCGGCTGGCGTGCATGTTCGAGCTGACCCACCTGGCTTGCACACTGCTGGGAGTGCTGCCTGGTGACACAATCAGGCTGGAAGAAAAGTCGACTGACAGGCGACTTGGGGCAGCAGCATTCGCTGCTACGGCAAGTAGCAGTAGCACTGCTGCCAGCAGCGGCAGCTGCTGCCGGATGAGGAAAGGCATGATGGACTGGAAGCTGTGTCACCAGCACCCTGGCTGCACAGCAAGTCACCAGCAGCGATTCCGTCGGCAATGTCCCCGATGGCGTCCATAAAGCAATTTAGCAACATGTTTTTTACTGTGTAATCACGTTGCGAGATGTAGCACAGCTGGATTTGGAGCATAGTGTGTCGGTGCCTGTTCTGTACGTCAAGCTGCTGCAACCACGGCATGAGATCTGCTGCAATAACACATAGCATCACTAACATTAATACTAGATGTTCCAAGCCGTTCACTCTCACCTGCAACTTCAGAAGAGCTCGCGCAATATTTGGCCTGAGATTAGCTAATTGAGAAGCCGCCTGTAGACGACCTCGGGTTGGCGCGCAAAACTACTCAGTTGATCTATACAAAAATACTGCTATCTCCGGAGCTAGGTATCCCAGACGGGAGACATGATGAGGACAGCCTGGCAATGACAGTGTTAGTCAGGGCTTCTGGCTGAGCCCTCAGGGCTGCCAGTCGCAACCAGCCATACAGCCGAAATCATGCAGCCAGCAACGATTGTTGTCGATTATGGCCCAGATACTGTTGAAGATGATGACCTGGATTCGAACCCTGGATCGCAGCGGCATTCAAGGTGGCAAGCTTCAACAGACGTCTGACCTGGTTCCTGTAAATGCCTGTTGCAAAGGCATGTTCGCCGTGCAATTGCTCCGGAAAGTGCAGCTACATCACTTCCTACGCAATCTGCAACAAATGCTGGCACATTTGACGATGGCAAGCCCAGCTAGCATCAAAGTGTGAACTTCAAGAACGGAAAATTGACGCTGAAAGCGGACGTGGCGGCACCTCATGAGCTCAGGCATTCAGCACCCAGATTCAGCTGGTGCAGTTGCGTGCCACACAGTTGAAGGTGCGCAGCTTTGCATTTTTCATGCTAGACTGTCCATCTTTACAGTGGCAGATGTTGGGAATCCCCCTTCCAGAGTCAACCAAGCTGACATGCTGGAGCTCCTGCTGACTCAGCCAGCCAGTATGTGTCACACATGATCTGCAGATGCTGTCATGGTAAGGACAAGTTGTCCTGGCAGCACCAGTACAAGTTGAACTTGTCCTGGCAGCAACCTTGTACAAGGTACCTTAAGCCCGGCTGAGGGCCAGAGGCAACACCTCAAGGTAACAGCATATACTACTGATTGAACAAAACAGAAAACAGCAAGCCATCAAGTTTACGAAAACAGCAGCATGCAAGCATTTCACAGCAACAGCCGCAGGCTGATGCTGAAGTGCATGTGCACCCGCTGCAAATGCTGGCATCTGTGCATGCTTTTGCTGCCTGGTGAGCCTGATAGTGTGCTTGCAGAGTGTCTTACAATGATTCCAAGGGTGCAAACAGCTACCTGCAGAGCCAACATGCCAAATCATGCAGAGGCTCGCAGCCCAGAGGAAGTTGGGTTCAGCAGCTCCCGATGTTCTTGGTCGAGGTGTGACAGACCGGGCCCAAAGGTCTGATGGTACTTATGCAGCCAGTTCCGCCACTCCCATCAGCTTACTTTGAAGGTCATCGACTATTATCTGTGCTGTTTTGCCCCGTATGCTTTAGTGTCTGGCTGGCATATACGTCAGCACCTCTAGCCTGTCTCGGCTGGCCCCTGAATTTGGCTGATTGTCACACATCGTCGTTTTAAGCTTGTCAGTCGTATCACCGTAGCTGTACCAAGCGACAAGCAGCGATGGAGTTCTCGCTTGAATCCACGCCCCTTGTGGAGCTGCACAGCCGGCACGCTACAGCATACAAGGAGAGGCAAAGGTGTGTAATATGAATACAACAGCTTGGCCTCTGATAGCTAGACTACACTGCACACCGCACACACCCGCCCACCTGGCAGGTGCATTGCGTAGGCAGTTGTCATTTAGTTTGCTTTTTTTGCACCTGAATGTTGTCTTGGTGACCTGGCGTGCTGCGATAGAGGTGACTGCGGCCTTGCACAGCGCTGAGAGCGTTTTGGGCTTGTTCTTGAAGCAGGCCGCATGCAGTATGTCACAGCCGCGCGCATACATCTTGTTCTTAGCTCTATGATCTGCTTGCAATGACGTGGGGCCAGCTGTGTTCCCCACCGCCAGTCAGACATCGATCCTTCTGGGACCTGCAGCAGTGGCTGGATGTCTTGCAGGAGCAGCACTCCCCTGGCAGGCAGCAATTCATGAGCAAGCATATGCCAAAATCTCCCTACACCCTCAACCACTCGCTCCTGCCCTCACGCATGCTATTAATGTTCTGCTGTTGCGCCGCTGCTGGCTCTGCGACCTTGACCACGCTGCTATTCCACTGCAGGACGCCACCACGCAGCCTCGTCGTGCACGCAGTTGCCTTCAGCTGGTTTGCATTTGTGTGGTGCTGGCACCTCACCCCCGCAGCATCCCAGCTGCCAGGCAACCAAGGCTTTGGCTGGTTCTTCCGCTTCCTCACTTTCTACAGCTTCAGCCTGCAGACGCTGCAGCTAGGCATGGCTACAGTCGATGACCTGCAGCGCACCTGGTACGGCAAGTCCCGCTGGACCAAGCCAACCGATGACCTGGCGTGTGCCATCTTTGCATTCACACACGTCGTCAGCATCATGTTTTACACAATCCAGGGAACTACCAAGTTGGCGGTGGAGGGAGGCCACGTGCAGCGCCCTCCCTGGCTCGATGTCAGCGTGCACGCCTTCAACACGCTCACAGCATGGGCCGATCTGATCTCCTCAGATCGCCGCAGCTTCAGCAGAACCTCGGAGCGCCTCAGCAGCGTGCTGGTGGTGGTCTACCTCAGCTACCTCATGCTGTGCAGGCACATGAACGGGCGCTTCCCGTATCCTGTCTTGAATGCGCTGTCATTCCCCTGGGGCTTCAGCATGCTAATTGCAGCAGGGCTTGTTATCTTTGTGCTGGCTTTCCGGGCAGGCAAAGTCATGAACAAGAAGCTCCGCCACATCAACTTGTCCATCCGCATCACAGAGTGCGTGGAGCGAGTCAGCAGCAGCAGCAGCAGCGACAGCGAAGGAGAGGGTGGCAGCGCCAGCAGTGACGACGGCAGCAGCAGCGGCAGCGCGGGGCAGCAGCCGCGGCGGCGGCAGTACCTGCAGTTGGGTCTCACCCGCAGCCGCCGCAGCGCTGCTGTGCGGCAGTAGGTCTGCTGTGTGACGTTATTTCTGCTGTTACTCTGTCTGCGGCTAGCAGCAGCAGAGTCTGTTGCAGCTGTAGAATGGTGGAGATGTGAGTGGATGAGTGTGGTGATGGTGTAGCAGGCTAGTGCAAGCTGCAGCAGTGTTGGGTGTGCACAGGGTGTTTGCACCTGTGGCTGTGCACCCAAGCTGGCTGCTGCTTGCTGTACATCGGTGTTTTGGTGGTGATGCAGAGGCATCCTGCATTGCTTTTGTTGATGCTTTGTCAGGGTTTGTGCTTGGAGGATTGCCATTGAAGCATATGGCATTGCTGCATAGCGGCGCGTAGCAGTGAGTGCTGACTTGATGAAAGCGCGGCACAGGATTGGTAGAACAGAGGTGGCTTGGATGGACGTGCTGCTGCTGCTGTGGGTGAGCTTCAGTGGTTAGAGGACAGAGTTCCCCTGCAGCAGCAGCCCCAGCTATGTGCGATTCCGATGCTGAATGCGTCTGTCCTTGTTGTGGAGAATGCTGCAGTGCAACAGGTTTCTAATGACACGTGCATTGCGTACGACAGGCAACGCATGCAGCAGGCTGCACCTGCTGCAGCTGCTAGCTGCATTACAATGCAGGCTGCTGCTGGTTTTGTCTGCTGGAGAGCATCTGACAGGAGGGTATGGACTTGCTAGGTACTGCTGAGCAGCAGGAGATGCTGCGTCACTTGCCCGGGCTGCGTGCTGTGACAGTCGAACGGCGCTGTTGCAGCTGGCCTGGCTGTTAAAGAGGGTTGCGTGCAGGCTGGTTGTGCATGCAGTTGTGCATTGGTTGGGAGCGGTGCTGCTGACACGCCGCAGTGTTCTGGTGACGGGCGCGTGCACCTGCAAGCAGAGCCGATGCTGTTGGTTTCAGTGCATTCTTCTCTGGGCTTGCTGCACTGCTGCACTGGATTGCAGTGAGCGCATGCGAGGTGACAACACAAGAGTGGCAGGCAATGCTCTGATCCTGTGACGGCAGCTGCCTGCGGTTAGCTGTGTTGTTTGGGTGTGGGATACAGCTGCCCAGCTGCAGGGCTGTTCAGCATGAGCTTGAAATTGAGGTACCTCTACCTAACGGCACGAGTCTTGGGTGAGATCCACGTACCCAACAGCACAGCTGCTATGTGTGCTTTTGAGAGAGGCATTCGTGTTGTACAGCCATGCCAGGTTTGGGCATGCCCACAGACAGAGGATTGAAGAGCTGCACAGCTCATGCCGGCTGACTGGTGGCAGATTGCTGCTTGGAAGCGAAAGCATGTGGGGCTTGAGAGCTACTGTTGACGCTGTTTCTTCTTTGTTTGAGCTCCGGCTGCTGATGTGTGTCTCTGTGTACATCAGTGAACAGTGCCGGCGCTGGCCGTGCTTACATTTAGGTGTCTATTGCTGCATGCTGTGCTTGTCATGCCTCCTGTTGCTTCCTGCCAGGCTAGTGCAAACTGCTAGGCATCTGCTCTCTGCATGTGCAGTGCTGCTGTCTTGTGGCCCTTCCTAGCTTGGCATTGCCCACCTTGCTACTGCATATGCTTGTCATATACGCGCTTGGCCGTGCCTGCTGCACCTGGCATGGCGCGGCTTGCTCGCTATCATCAACTCGCTGCACATGCATGCACGTCACATAGGTGATATCTACATATAGCTTTGCTTGCATGATTCGCATCCAGTGCAGTCCGTGAGGACTCAGCGGATGTGTATATTCGTTCTTATACATATGTTTGGGGGCAGTTTGGTCCCTCCATACGTCAGCCCTTCAGGAGTGATTAGTGTGGTTGTTACAGCTATTTATGGTGCTTAGCGGCTGCCCTAGGATACTGCATGGGTAGCGCTACTAGCAGCAGCAAAAGTAGTGCCAGCCTGCAACAGACGGGCAGCTTTGCCGGTCTTGGACCTAAGCGTCACTGTTGGGCAGGTTATGCGGCATGGTTGTTGCTTTTGTCGTCATCTTGGAACTGTAACAGCTTCAGATGTATTGCCTTTCTGGGTGTATCATGCGACGGGTTCAAACGGGCAGAGTCAGCAGCAGCAGCTGCAATTCTGTATACAGTTGCATGTCCCGCAGCACTTGACGCAGCAGCAGCAGCAGCAACTATTTCAAGACAGCAGCAGCTGCAGCAGCACGTGTGTCCTGCAACTTATACATGTGGCAGTCAAATTTCGCTGATACCTTTGCCGGGCATGCTGCACTGACGCTATTGTGCTCTAGAACGTGATCTGCAGTCCAGTCACTCTCTCACTATCATGATTCGGTGACGTGCACTGTTCCGTTCCAACGCCGGCAGCCCTACAAACTTGACTGCAACTGAGTACGCCACTCTCAGCAACATTCTTGTAGTTGACTTCTGCCTGGGTCGTTCACTCTCGCGAGAACACGCACCCAATCTGTCTCGTCGCTTCTGACGACGTGTGTGGACTCAGTGTGTGCTGTGCCCGGGGACTCACAGCCTCTATTCGACGCACGTCAACAGTTCGCTTGTGCTGCAGCAGTTGCATACAGCCAGCGCCTTGGCAAGCAGCAAACAGTAGCAGCTCTGGACAGCATGGCACCTGCTGATCAGCCTGTGCTGGAGGGAGTGCCGGTCATCGATGCTTCGCAGTTCCTCGCCCAGGTACATAACATGCCCTTTGCCGTGCGTTCTGCTGTCCAGACGGAATGCTGCTACCACTGTTGCTACTACTGCTGCTGCTGCTGCTGCTGCTGCCCTGCTTGCCAAGTTGGTGATGCTTGCAATCAGCTTGCAAGCAGCTGCCAGCACACTGCGTGTCTCTTATGCGGTCAAGCTTTCTGCTGTTGACGGGTCTAAGTATAAACCTCTGCGGCTCGCTGCACAGCAGCATGCGGCACCTACACCTGCACCGGCGTTGTCCCCACCTCTGCGCTGCTGCCACACGACACGTGTTAAAATCTGACAAAATAATTTGTCACATTTATGTCTGCTGTAACGCACCGCAATCCAACTCCCTCTCGCCCCGCCCACCCCAGCAGGGCAACGCAGGCATGCGCCCGCCGCAGGATGTGATAGACCAGATTGTGGACGCATGCAGCAGCTGGGGCTTCTTCCAGCTGGTGAACCATGGCGTGAGCCAGCAGCTGCTGGACGTGCACTACGCGGCAATGAAGCAGTGAGTGGCATGCACACAGTAAGCAACACATGTGGTTGTGATCCATGAATCCATGGATGAGCACCGCGCGGCAATGAAGCAGTGAGTAGCATGCGCGCAATAAGCATTACATGTCGTGGTTCTGCAGCATAGCATTTAGGTGTCAGTGAGGGCCAGTAGGTGCTGGATGAGCACTACGCGGCAATGAAGCAGTGAGTGGCTTGCGCATGATGGGCAGCGTAGCTTGAGGTGTTGGTGAGCTTTGTGCGGCGTGAGCCAGCAGCTGCTGCATGAGCACTGCGCAGCAAAGAAGCAGTGAGTAGCATGCGCACAATAAGCAATACATGTGGTTGTTCTGCGGCATGGCATTACGTGTTAGTGAGAGCCAGGCGCTGTTGGATGAGCACTATGCAGCATTGCAGCAGTCAGTAGCGTGTGCACAGTAAGCAGAGTAAGCAGTGCGCGTGGGTGTTGCAGCGTAGCCGTAGGTGTGAGTGAGATTTGCTCAGCAAGAGCCAGCAGCTGCTGGATGAACACTATGCAGCCATGGAACAGTAACTGGCCCTTGGGTCATAAAGTTTGGAAGGTGTTACGCAATGTCAGGTTGCTTTAGCGAGCTTCTCAAAGAGCTGGGATTGCGGCAATGCAGTAGTGCGGGCGTGCTGCAGGAGCCAGCAGCCAGCAGCAGCAGCCCAGCAAGCTGTCAAACTGCTGCAGAATGTGCACTTCATGTACGACCTCTCACCTGTAGCTGCTGCTGCTGCTGCTGCTGCTGCTGCAGGTTCTTTGCGCTGCCGTTGCCGGAGAAGGAAGCCTGCAAGCGCAGCAAGGACAACTCCATGGTGAGCTCACTTCAGCAGCAAACTCGAAAGTAACTTATGGTGTTCATATTTAAAAGCATTAGCTTGCAAAATGTAACACCCGCAGCGCCGGTTCTATGTTGACGGTCAGGTCTGGTGCAGGTGCAGTCCTGCAGCCGCCTCACCCCAGCGAGTTTGTGACAGCAGCTCTACCTCACACCGCTTGACCATGCGCTGCTGCCGCTGCTGCTGCTGCTGTTGTTGTTGCAGGGCTACTTTAATGACGAATTTACAAAGCAGAAGCTGGACCTGAAAGAGGGTGAGCTACATTGCGCAGCTTCAGCATACATGTAGCTTGTGTGTTGCTCTGTCGAACCGCCAAGGCACTGGAGGTGGATCAGCGCATCTTTGTGCATTGCTCAAGTTGTTGAAGTTGACGAGAAACACACAGAAAATCGGGTGTCACCCTGCCAGCGACGGCATCACAGCACTGTGACAAGGCACAAGGCACTTTTTTGTGCTAGCATGGAGCTCTCGACAAAGTGCACTCTCCACCCAAGCTAATTTGCACTGCGTGCAGGGTTTGACTTCAGGCACACACCCAACCCGCAGCAGCCTGATGACCACGCGGACAATTATGACCCGCAGGGGGTGAATAGGTGGCCGACAAGCTACCCGGACTTCAAGTGAGGCACTCCCGCTGCTGCTGCTGCTGCTGTTGTTGCTGCCATTTTTGCTGCTGCTGCTGCTGCTGCTGCTGCTGCTGCTGGTGTTGTTGCTTCTATTGTTGCTGGACAATTGCTGGACAACTGCAGAACAAATTTACACAATGTGCATGTACTCAGTGCAAAGAGCTTAGAAGCCCTATCACAAACTTAGCAGCGCCAGCGCGTTTGTGCGCCCTACCTGCACACAAACGACAGCTTGCAACACGCATGCTTTGCCCATGCTGTTCCTCCTGCAAATCATGGAGGAGCATGCTTTACCCCAGCATGCACCTATCACTACCCACCAATCTGCTGCTACCTGCCACGCCCCGATCCGCCCACCTTCCCTCGCACCAAACACCACCAGGCCCATCAACCAGCGCTACTTCACAGAGATGTCCCGCATCTCCTTCCGGCTGCTCGAAGTGATTGCAACCGGCCTGGGCCTGCAGCCCACTGCACTGCATGGGCTGTTTGCACCAAGTCACACCAGCTTCCTGCGGCTCAATTACTACCCGGTGACGCCTGGGGCTGCGCCCGACAGCCTGGGTATCTCACCGCACAAGGATGCGGGCTTTCTGACGGTGCTGGTGCAGGATGACGTGGCTGGGCTGCAGGTGGGGCTGGAGATGTGTTGTAGTATGTGTCACTGAGTTTTTTCTCAGGATTTGTAGGCCAGGAGAGCTCAGCTTCCGGTGCCAGGCTGCAGCCAGGCGTCTGCCTTTCTGCTCGTTGTCTTTGCTGTTGGCGGTGCTGTGTCGGACTGGTGTGGTCAGTATGAACAGGCGCCTGGCAGCCTCGGGATTCGTTGCACAAGGATGCGGGCTTCCGGACGGTGCTGGTGCAGGAGGGCGTGGCTGGGCTGCAGGTAAGGCTCGTCAACGCACTGCCATGTTGTTTGACCAGGGATTGTGGTTGTTGCCGACTAAACTGCCGGCCTCGGGCTGCAGCCCATGAGGCTGCACGTGGCTGGGCTGCAGGTGCGCCCCACGTCATCGCGAGGATGAGGATGTGGCGTTGTGTGTGTGACGAATGCTTGTACTACCGTGGTACGGCTTATCAGGTGCTGACATGTAGTTCAGGAGAGAGCTCAGCTCCTGGAGCCAGGCTGCAAGCAAGTGTAAGCCTTTCATTAAAACAATGACCCACCTCCTGCTGCTGCTGCTGCTGCTGCTGCTGCTGTGATGCTGCTGTGATGCTGCGTGTCAGGTGCTGCGGGAGGGTGTGTGGCACCTGGTGCAGCCGCTGCCGGGAGCCTTCACCATCAACGTTGGGGTGAGTGGGGACCTGTTGGCAAGCTCGTATGCTTTTGGTTTCATGGCTTTGGATGGTGGTCACAGCCACTTGTAGCTGAGCTGTTGACACTCTTAGTGGAGCTGGACAGCGAGATACCTTGGTTTCTGATTCACATGAGGAATGTGTAAGCTAAGCATGCTATGCTGGTCAAACAGAGCAGATGCAACTGGGTGTGCAGCAGTCACACAGTCGGCGTGCAGTTCTTGTGTGACGCAAAGCCCCACTGTTTGTTGCGTGCTGTGCAAGGCATTGGCAGGCCGCTGGAGCGAGGGCCCACTGCTGAGGCACTGCAGCCTTTGAACACATGCATAAACATGCAGGAGCAAGGCATGCAAGCATGTCGTATGACTGCTGCATGCTGCTGCTGCTGCTGCTTGCAGGACATGGCTCAGGTGGCCACCAACGACAAGTTCTTTGCCAGCAACCACCGCGTGCTGCAGTCCAGCAGCCGGCCCCGCTACAGCCGCGCGTTCTTCTTCAACCCCAGCCACAGCGTGGACATACAGCCGCTGCAGGTGGAGGCAGTTGGAGGTGCGTGGCTTGTTGCAACAGCCTGTAAAAAGCCATCATGTGAAGCTTTTTGCACCTGTGCAGGAGCACAGACTGCATTCAAAGGTTGGCCTGCATGGTGAAGCACTGGCAGCGGGTGCCGAGGGTTGTGCATCATGTCTGATGTGTTGCAGCCTTGTTGTGGACATCAGGTAAGCTTAGCTACAGCCGTGCATTCTTCTTCAACCCCAGCGTTGACATACAGCCGCTGCAGGTGGAGGCGGTTGGAGGTGCGTGGCTCACACGCTGAACTTGTCTCAAGCCAGCAGCTGTAGCACAGTATCACAGCAGGAGCACCCATGCAGCTGTTCATTATTCGGGTGGCACAGGTGGCAAGTCGTGTTGGCAGTAGGGCAGCAGTCATCTGCAGACTGCTGGCTGGCGTGCTGGCTGATCTGCCTAAGCAGTGCCAGTGGGTGCCAGTTTGTGCTGATGCATCCTGCGTTGACGTTGTGTTGCTGCTGCCCCCTGCTGCTGTGCTGCGCCTTTGGTGTGGCTGCTGCAGACAAGGTGCCTCACTACCGGCCAATCAACTGGTGGGAGTTCAGGTAAAAATGACAGCGCAGCCAGCCAGTACGCTAAAACAACAAACATATTGGCTGCGTCATTCATGTCAACATGCCCAGGCTGCCTGGCGTTGCTCACCACCTGCTGCGGCCGCGGATGCCCCCACCAGCAAACCTGGTGATCGTTCATGACTGCGGATTGGTTTGTGACCAGCCTGCCCTCTGTCTGGCTGCTGTGTGGCGCCTCACTGTCATGCTGCGTGGCTGCTGCGGTGCTGCCGCAGGTCGAAGCGCTATGAGGGCGACTATGCCAATGTGGGCGAGGAGGTGCAGATAGAGTGGTACAGGGTGGAGGAGGGCGTGGAGGCGCACTGAGGGGTGTCACCTGGAACCTGGGACCTGCAGGAAACTTTCCTTCAACTTGCCTTGTGTTGAACCCCCTACACAGCATGGTCAGCACTTATTGCATGACATTGCTTGAGCGGGCGCTGCTCCAGTGCCACTTGCAGCAAGTCTGGGCCTGGCTGTGACGCAGCCGACTGTACATGTATCATTTTCCTCGTGAGATCAGCTCTTGGCGCATCATGTGCGACATGTGCAGATGCCGCACTGTACCACCTGTCTATATGGAAGCTGCAGGTTGTTAACATGGAGTTTGCAGAGTTTGCTGTGCGCAGGCATGCGCGACTGTCTACATGATGTACACTTGACAGGTGCAGCACCTGACGCACCTGATTCTGTAAATGTGCTGACAGCATTGCTTGGATGCACTAGTGCAGTACTGCTGGGATGAAGTGCTGTCTCCCTTTTTCCTGTCGCCCTTTCAGCACATGCTGCCTGGATCTCTGGTACCAACTTGCTTGTTCACACTTGCCAAGTGTTTTGCTGAGTGAGCGTGGCCAGGATTGGCGCACATATGCATGTTCAACAGTGCAAGTTGCTGCAAGTTGAACCTGAGCGGCCGCCACACGCACGTGGCTTGATGATGCACCCTGTGGTGTGATACTGGCTACTCTGGCGGATGTTGTAGCATCATCCAGTGCAATTGTTTGTTGCAGACAATGCATGCGGCCCCATGCATTGCAGCAACTTATCAATGTTGACACTGCCCGGCACTGCGTGACTTCCAGTGTAACTTAGTCAGCGCTGGCTGGTGGCACTTGTGCAATGTCCAAGGTAAACTCTGCAGCGCAGCACGGCTCACACTGTTGCACACATGGCATGCTACGTGGTGTCAAGCGCCAATCTCGCTGTGATTTCTTTCAAGGTACGCCTCTGTCTAGCGCAGCGCTGCAGCGGCACTGCATCCAGTAGGCTTGCCCGCACGACATGCTATTAACCTCGCGCACAATGGGTTCATCATATTATGTGTTGCATCGAGCCATCGCATCAACACCATCGCACAATGGGTTGTAGGTGCAGCCAGAAAGCGGCAGCAGCTCATCATCATCATGTTAACCCATCAAGCGGCAGCAGCTGTAGCCATGTGAGTTGTCTGATGAGCCTCACCAAGCAGATTTGATGAGTCGTCACAACCAAGAAAGGCATATTGGGTCATCATCACGTTACAATGAAGTCATGTGATGCAGCAGCTGGCAGAGCCATGACACCCGCCCTGTGAACTTCAGCTGTCATATCTGTTACTTCTTCCACAAAACGTTGATAGATCCGATTGAAGCGCGCCATGCTTGATCCCTGCGCAGCTTGAAACAAAGTCAAAATAGAGAATCAAACCACAGCAGCCAGCGCATGGCTTCCAGAATACAAGCTTTGCTCACAGCGCAAAGCCGCAAAATCTATCTGGTTGTTGTGCGGCAAGAGCACCCAGCAACCAGCACTTTGCGTGCAGCACAAGCATCAACGCCACACACCTCTCCCATACCAATCCCACACAAGTTGCTGTCAAGTTCATTGCATTGTGTACACGTGCGTGCATGTGTACAGCCGCCGCATCACAGCTGATTGTACACCATTCAAAAATACACCGAGCTCAGCTGTCGCGCTGCATCTCGCTAATGAACCGCAGCAGGTGCAGGAACAGGTTCACAACATCCAAGTACACCTGAATTGCTCCCACCACATACTCATCCGCTGAGAGCTGCATCGCATTGTGCTTGCCGCCTGCAATCATCTGCACATCGTACACGATGTAACACCCGAACAGCGCCGCGCCCCCGCCCGCTAGAAGCAGCTGCAGCGCGGGGCTCCGAGTAGCCACCCCAAAGAGCCCCACGAGCAGCAGCGTGCACAGCAGCGTGCACAGCATGCCTCCTTGCATGGTGAAGTCCCGCTTAGTGGACAGAGCGTAGGCGGTGAGGCCGACAGTGATTGCTGCTGTCATGGCTACTGCCAGCAGGATGGCTTGCATCTGGTACTGTGAGGTGATGGCGCCGACTAGGACGCCCTCTGCTGCTGTAAAGGCTGCCAGCAGCAGCAGGTTGGTGGGGTGTGTGTGGCGCGCAGATTCCGAGAAGCTGAGGGTGAGCAGCAGCACCAGAGAGCCGACCATTGCCTGCAGGAGAAGGAGAAGCAGAGCATGGGGCATGCAGATTGTGAGCAGAAGCAGTGAGACAGTTTGTGATGAGAGCAGATGCCTGCATGCTGAGAGTACAAGCTTCTGATGTTTGAACTTGTGCTTGGGCGGCAGCCTGCTGATGGCGCGTTGCTGCTACTTGCTGCACCAAGCGGCCAGGTGCCTGCCGTCCTCTTGCAGGACAGCAAGGACAGACTGCAAGTAGCTCCCGACTATGCCAAGACACGCCAAGTTCCTGCTGCTGCACAGCTGCCTATCCTCACACACCATGCCAGCTGGTGCTCAGCAAAGAATAGAGCAATGAAACGTAAGCATGCGTCCTGCTGGCCTGCTGCTGATGCTGTGCTGTAACATTCAGCAGTCGAGACCAAAGCCACGCACCAGCATGGTCACCCATGGGCTGGTCATCACATATGCCTTCACTCCACTGTGCATCACAATTGGCGCTGCTACCACTGCAGTGAGCACCAGCTGGGCACTCAGCAGGCCAAACACCTTCCTACAAGTGAGATGGAGAACAAAACAACAGCAGCAGAAACTGAGATGATGTAGCAGAAGGTGATGTTGACAAGCAACATGCTGGCTGGCACCCTTGCTGCTGTCCCTGCTGTTGCTGCTGCTGCCACTGCTGCTGTCCCTGATTGGCTGCTCCACGGCCACAACAACAGCATCTGCTGCGCATCCAACGGCTATCATGAGGGTTGCTGAGCTCTCAACAAGGTATCCAGCCCCCAAGGTGCATCACACAAGCATTCCGAGCAGCTTCGTGCAGCTGGCACCGATGTGGACAAGGTGTCTCAGTGCAACGCTCTTGCACACTGTCAGCTGGAAATAATTCTGTTTTACAATGTTGTAGATGCTTTCAGCTTGCCTGATGAAGCCCAGACGCATCTGCGCATGGGCGATGTTTGCGGGGTCATCCTCCAAGCCTGTTGCCTGCTTCTCGACATCCACAAAGTCCACTGCCGCATACTGCGGATACGCTGAGGGGTACCCAGCTGTCTTGGCTGCCATGGTGCCCAGAAAGCAAAATGCTGGGACAAGGAGCAAGGCTAATAGCTGAAGCGGAAGGGGTCGTGTGGATGAGTGATCAAACGAACCTTTACACACCAGAAAACATACTTTGTCTGGCCGTGATGCCTGCAACCACTGCTCTGCTACTTGTCCAATGCTGGCCCACAGCGCTGCAGGGCTGAGACCTTCCTAACATGTGACGTGCATGGTGTGCCTGGCACAGCATAAGTGGTGCTGTTTCATGTGGGCTCTAAGTCGCCCTACTAGCACCCCCGAACCTCCCATCTACGCTGTACATCCTGCGCTGTCCACTCTGCCACAGCAGTGGGACTGCTGCAGAGAGCACCAGCTGGGTGGGACCCCTATCAGGGCTTCACAAGTTGACCACACACAGCAGCGGCACATATCGCAGTGCCATTTAACTACAGGTTGGCTGCACCCTACCACTCAGGAAAGGGATAGGCGGCCAGAGGCCACCAGGAAGCACCTCAATGCCGGCTAAGTCACCAACAGATCTGGGAACACTGCCAACCAGCGCCTGCTGGTTGATCAACAGCGATGGACTGTTGCAGTGGGGCGAGTACCGCAGCTGCCATCGAATCACCGCCACAGACAGCACTCGCAGCAGCTGTAATCAAATCAACCATCAAGCCTTGCCTGTACCTAGTGCATGCGCGCCAGGCATGCATCCAGGTGTGCATTCAGCTGCGCATTGCTGATCTCACCCGGCAGCCACTCCTGGCAGCACACAGGACAGCACAGACTACTAGAACCTGCAGCTACTGCATCAGCAGCCTGTGCTGCTCCTGCTGCTGACCTGCTGTGTGCAGCTACTGCTGTGGTGGCCACAGCAGCACCAGCGCCAGCACCCGCAGCCAGCTTGGGAAGCGCTTGGCCACCTTGCAGCTGTGGCTGCTGCTGCTGCTGCTGCTGCTGCTGATCATCCTCATCGTCTGATGACAGCAGCTCAACAACCTCCACACCAGCTGCGCCTGTCTCTCTGTGCAGCTGGTGGAGCCGCTGCTGCTGCTGCTGCTGCTGTATCACGACACTATGCGGGGGTTTGACTCCTGGCTGCCCCTGCTGCTGGCTGCTTACTCCAACCACCACTGCACCTCGCCCTAGCTGCACACCTCCTGCCCTGGCATGCACGCTGGTGCTGCCCCCAAGCACCTTACCCTTGCCTAGACTACCCCAATAATCCTGCGCTGACTGCTGCTGCTGCTGAAGGTTTGATTGCTGGTCTTGCTGCTGCAGTGCTGATGGCTGCTGCTGCTGCTGCTGGTGCTGCTGCTGCTGCTGAGACTCGCGCAGACGTTGGTCGGTCTGCTGCGCTTGCCCTTGGCTTGCGTCCTGCTGCTTTGGCTTCTGCGGTTTGAAGAAGGCTGCTATAGGCTGCATGCCAGCAGGTGCTGCTGCTGCAGCTGCTGCTGCGGCTGGCTGCTTAGGTCTCTTGCCCCCGCCGGCGCCAGCGCTGCTGCCGCTACTGCTGCTGCCAGCTTTGCTGGCGGCTGCAGGCTGCTGTTTTTCAGGCTCCTGAATCTGCAGAGCATTGCAGAAGGCGTGCTCAAGCGCTACAGCAGAAATTTCTGTACCATGCATAATGACGTGCTTCCTGCTGCAAGCGGCCACACCCAACCAATGGCTTCAACTGACTTCCTTTCCAAATGTCCTGTGACTTGCAGATGCCACCGGCTTAGTCAGCTAGCATGCGAGCCATGTGTCAGCTAGCATGCGAGCCATGTGGCACTACCGTTGCTGCAAGCACTGCTTGCACAGTCAGCCGGCGCAGATGGCTCAACGCTGCCACAGCACAGCCCTCCCAACCCAGCCCCCATTGGCCGCTGACATGCTGCTGGCACATCAAGGTGCGTAGTGGTGCATTGACCTCGCTCTGCTGAAAATAGAAGCCGAATACATTTGCCCTTGTATAGCATACACTCTCACCTTGTTGTACTGCCCTCCACAGTGCTTCGAGTGCATGTGGAACCAGCAGCGAGCATCCCTGCAATGCAGCGCACCACAGAAGCCAAGCGGCCAGCACCAGTCAGGCAGCGCTGGCAACAAGCGTGGTACTTAACAATGCTGCAAGCGGCAGCGCACGACTCGCTTCATGGTGCAACCACATGGCATGGACTCACAGCACATCAAGCACAACTCTGCATGGTGCGCTGTCATCATGCGCGCCCTCAGAAGCACTGCTGTGACATCAACAGCAAGAACATATCCCACGACCCCCCTCAGCCCTCAACACTCTGCAAACTTTGCAGCCACTCACTTGCAGTACGCCCCTGGCGCGCCCGCCGCTGCTGCTGCAGCTGCTGCTGCCTTTGTAAAGGCCCTGCAGTCAGCCTCCTGAGGCGGCCGATTCATACTGCGCTTCACAGTGTTGCCGCAGCGGCTGCAGGCCCACACGTGTGTTCTGTACACGTTGACCTCATCATGCATGGTGTGGAACACAGTGATGTGGTAGCCGCCAGGTGGGCGCTGCGTGCCAAAAAACACCACACAACAAGGAGATCGCACAGTGAAGCCGCATAGTTAGCACGGGATGCGCGGGGTTGTGTGCAGGTCTGGCCAAGTTCAGGGTCAGGGTGAATTGAAAGTTGGTGACAACTGGGCTGAGCGGCCGCCAGGCTAGAACTGTAGCCTCTGCATGCGCCTCAAGCAAAATGCGCTTTTATTCGTGACTCGCTTGTAAAACAATTGGTGTTTGTGATGAAAAAAGACTGCAGGAGCTGCAGCGCGTAAATGAGCACATCTGCACGTGCTGCGACTGAAACGCAGTGTTACCTGTGGGTCGCTGCATGTGGCCTTATTGATGGCATCCATGCGTGACCTGCCGAAGTGGCAGCAGCATCAGCACCAGCAGCATCAGCAGCAGCAGAAGCAGAGAAGAATTTATAATCCTGCAGCAACACCTCTGCTGAACAATCCGTTGCTGCACCGTCATGCTTGTGGTTTGCCTGCGCAACTGCCACCAGATGCTGCTGCTGTAACACATTGTACGCGCTGCTGCTTGCAGCATCTTCTCCCACTTCTGTCTGCTGGTAACGCTGCACAGCTGATGAGGTTTGTGTGACACCACTGCAACCAGCCTGCCCATACTGTTTTCAACCCAAATCAAACCCAAACCAAACCTGCAAGGCGGACGCGATTCTGGCATACTGCGCGCTGTGCTGCTTACGCTCTAGCAGCTGCACTCCTCTGTACCACCTGCCCTGCCATGCTCCTTGGCACACCTGAACACCTTGCCGTGGTCTCCATCGTCCCTCACGCCCTTCAGGAACAGCTCCGCATGGATCATCTCATGCAGCAGCGTGTCCTTGAGGTCCCTCAGAGGCCTGCAGGCATGGCAACAGATGATAAACAACAGTGCAGATGCAGAACAGCATGCACACGTGATGTGAGTGTAGATGTCCTGGCAGCCGTAGCGTGGATCATCTCGTGCAGCAGTGTGTCCTTGAGGTCCCTCAGAGGCCTGCAGATGTGCATTAACACAGCAATGACATGCACAACTTGATGTGGGTGCAAATGTACTGGCAGCTGTGCAGCAGCGTGTCCTTGAGGTCCCTCAGAGGCCTGCAGGAATGCAGATGTGCACCAATACAGCAAGGGCGTGCACAACATAATGTGGGTGTAAATGTACTGGCAGCTGTAGCGTGGATTATCGTGTGCAGCAGCGTGGCCTTCAGGTCCCTCAGAGGCCTGCAGATGTGCACCAACCATAGCAAAAGCATGCACAACATGATGTGGGTGCAAATGTACTGGCAGCTGTAGCATGGATCATCTCGTGCAGCAGCGTGCCCTGAAGGTCCCTCAGAGGCCTGCAAGCATGACAATGGACAGTCACCAACAGCAAGCAGCATTGTATCGTTGAGGTCGGCCTCTCCGGCACTGCTGCTACCGCTAGCATGTAGCACTGCTTGGTGTTGACAAAAGGTTTTCATTGCAAAGGTAAAGCAGTGGACCTGAGCTGGTGTGTGTCAGCGCATACAGCTGCTGCCTGGGGTGCAGCTGTCCACTGACAGCAAGCAAGGGCCCAACAGCACATGGACATATGAATGCGCACTTCATCTGTAAGCCCACTGCCCGTTATAGAACAAGTGAGCACCCCACTAGTCAATAGCAGCCCCTCGTTACCTGAGTTTGAGCAGTGGCTCCGACAGCTTGATGCGGCAGCCGCCACCACGCTGGAAGTGGCACACGCCAGCACACCTGCGCTTGCACACAAACAGCGATGCGACAAGCTGTTTTGATACAGCAACACAGCTTGAAATATGAAGGTGCTGGCATGATGCCGGCAACTGATAGCCGCATGGCAATGTGAAATGACATCGACAGGTGATGCATGTGCTGCCAGCTGGTGCTGCCGGCGCGTAGGCTCTGCTTGCAACTGCACGGCAGCTGTGTCTGCACTGCTGTGTGAACGCAGGCATACACGCGTGACTGTGCATTGCCTTCAGGCAGGTTTCAGCATGCTGCACGACTTTCCGAATCTAAAACTGACATGTCCGAAGGCTTGCATGAACGTTCTGAGCACAGCTGCACAGCTGCAAGTCATGTCATGCACAGCACATGCAGGTGCCATCACCACCACAGCTTGCAGGACACCAGTTGCTCACAGTGTCATGCGCTTGGTGCTCCACTCCACACTGCATGCGCCAAGGCACTCATCAAAGTAGGTGCTGTTGTAGTGGCTGAACAGCGCATGCACATCTGGATGGGGGTCCAGTGCTTCTAGCTCATCTGCTGTGAGCCCCCCAAAGCCTTCTGCTTCTGCCATGCTGCTGCAGCCCAGCAAGGGGCGCGAGTTTATCGCAGCTGTAAGTCAAAAATAGTCTTTGTGTGGGTAGTGCAGTGCAGAGGCTAATACAACTGCCTGGCCTGAGAAGGCAGCATCAGCAGCGTGCAATGGTGACCAACCAAACCAGCTCAGCAGAAACCAGAAAAGAACGAGAATATGTGAGGATCGCAGCACCAGCTTCGACATCTGGTGCCTGCAGCGTTGAGAACCACTGTTTGAAGCATGACACATTTCGTCACACCCCCTTCAACTTCCTGGAAGTAGAGGTCAGAGAGTGGCTCTGAAGTGCGCAGAAACAAACAAGTTGTAGTTATCGTTTGGCAGTAGTTTTTCAAACTGCTGGCTGAAGTCCCTGGTCACCAAGTTTGCAGCCCTATCGTTTGTCAGCGCTGTTCATTGTGCGAACTGCTCAATTGACATTCATTAAATGATCTTACATCGGTAGTCTGCACGTTCGCGGACAGGCAGGCGTCTTCAAGGGCGTTCCTCTGCTACAGATCCCCTGCTGGCAACCATGAGGGGCTTTTCGGCAGGCAGGCTCTGTCGAGGTGTGCTGCTGTGCCATCCTTGCCAATATTTAGCGATTTGTCTTGTGAAGCTGTTCAATGACTTGACTCGCCTTTGCAGGGCTCCTGGAGGTTGGCTCTAGGGCAGCTGCAATGGACTGCACAGTGGCGGCAGCAGCAGCACAGCAGCAGTGGCCATCCCTATGGAGGTGAGACAAGCAACCACAACAATACAATCACAGTTTTCAGTCTTACGTGTAGGCCCACCATGTGCTGCTTCTCCGCATGCCATCTGTTTGTGGTTTGTTAGGCACAACACACTGCCTTGCACCGCCACCACTGCCCAAGCATGACCAACTTGATCGATGCCTGCAGGCAAGGAGCATCACTGTTCAGCACATCTGGGACAGCAGCTGCAGGGTTGTGCAGCCAGGTGAGTGAGGAGGTACCCCAGTGTTGCACTGCAGTGTTTGGCCGTGATGCAGGGACACGTATTTCAGCACGCACAGCTGTTCAAAATAGGCATCAGGAAGCAGTGGTGAAGATGCATGCTGCGTGCCAGTGCTTTTGAGGGGGCTACAGCTCAGTGCTGCACTGTACAGCCTAAATTTGTGCAATTGTGAAACTTGCTGAATGTTTTCAATGTGTGAAGTGTTTACTTCCACTTACGCAACCCAGCGGTCAGTCATTGGCGCCTTAAACGCTGCCTCATATTATTGCCATGTGTGCAGGGCTCTGCAGTGCAGCAGCTTTGCAGCAGCAGCAGCAGTGGCGTCAGTAGCCTCAGCAACAGCAGGGCACTCTCGTCACTGACTCAGACGCTCTCTCGCTTCCAGCAGCAACAGCAGCAGCCGCTGCTGATGTCAGCATTTGCCCAAACACAGCAGCAGCCGCTGCTGCCATGCCGGCCGCTGGGCTTGCCTCTAGCCTTCAAACAGCCGCAGGGCATGCTGCAGCAGCAGCAGCAGCAGCAGCAGCGAGGCAGCGTGCGCAGCTTTGTGCTAATGCCAAGGCGCATCAAATATCGCAAGGCGCACAAGAGCATGGGGTTCAATGAGACAATATGCGGCAACACGCGCCAGCTGGCGTTTGGGCTGTATGGCATCAGGGCGATGGAGCACTGCCGCATTCCTGCAAGGACGCTGGAGGCAGCGAGGTGAGCTGGCGGGCAGCACAATTGTAAAAGCTACATCAAAGTAACACACGATACTTTCAAGTACACTCATACAGGCTGTTGGGCACGTCATGCTCCTTATCGTGTGCACTTGAGACTGGACGTGATGCAGAGGTGTGAGGGTACGTGCAGAACTGTGCTGGCTGCACAGCGGCGCGCGTGCTTTGCAGGGTTGCATCACCGTACCCATATCTTGCAATTGGTATGCAGTTGCCATTTCTGCTGCTGCTGCTGCTGCTGCTGCCGCTGTGTTGTGTGAAATTATGTTGCAGGCGCACGCTGCGCCGCACGATCAAGAAGACAGCCATGCTGTGGATCCGGGTGACGCCCAACGTGCCCGTCACCAGCAAGCCTGCAGAGGTACAGCTTGGCATGAAGCAAGTATACCATAATGCCATCTTATTGGAATAAGATAACAAAGAATAGAATGTAGTTTTTTGAATACGAATCAGCAGCAACAGCAGCAGCAGCACAGAATGGCGAAGACCAGCAGTCACCGAGTCACTAGCATTACAAGCTTCAGAGTGAAGTGAACGTGCCTGCTTTTCAGCGCACCCATTCAATTTCAAATGTGTGTAGTGACTTTGGTGTTGCAGATCGTGCGTGCTGTTTATTATGTGCCTGCTTACAGTAGGGCTCGATATTATCCAGTACCTGGTGATACGCGCAGACGAAGCTTCAGCGTGGTCAGCGCAGTCCCACCCCTAGGACATCATCCGTCACGCTGACCCATGCCCATCTTGCTGCTGCTGCTGCTGCTGCCGCAACGGCAAGGGTGCGCTGGACTAACGCTGCACAAACTCACCCTGCTGCTGCTGCTGTAGGTGCGTATGGGCAAGGGCAAGGGTTCACTGGACTACTGGGCTGCACCTTCTCATCCTGCTGCTGCCGCTGTCGCTGCTGCTGCTGCCGCTGTCGCTGCTGCTGCTGCTGCCGCTGTCGCTGCTGCTGCTGCTGCCGCTGCTGTAGGTGCGCATGGGCAAGGGCAAGGGTACGCTGGACTACTGGGCTGCACCTTCTCA
>RWJK01001388.1:0-40013 GCA_004335835.1 Scenedesmus sp. ARA3 | reverse complement strand
GGGGTCTGGGTGGTCTACCCCTCACCAATAGAGAGGCAATAATAGTCGTAGTTTCCGCTCCGTACGGGTCGCGGTTGCCGATGCCGATGACAAGGTATGGCTTACAAGAAGACTGTTATTATCATTATGATAGACCAACTTGGTCTATCTTGAAGCATTCAGCGTTGGCCACTTGATTCCGGTATGCCCTGACAACAATTTGTAGGGATGTGTTCCACAGCTTGGGGCGACATCATGATCCCCTCCTCCAGCCTCCAGGGCCAGGCCGCCAGGGTCACAGTGACCTTCAGTGATGCCATGGCATGTTGAAACTGCACCGTGCTGGGTTGCACTGAACGGCATATCGTGCACTGGCAGTTGCATACGTTTGAGATTGATCTGCCATTCTATCTACATGAGCCACGCTTGCAAACCAGTGCACGGTTGCAAACCAGTGCTGCCGTCGACTGTGGGTACTGGCAGTAGCATGCTAGTGATTGCGTGTAGTGCCTGCCATGCACAGTCTGTGCAACACAGACATCAGCCATACGAAAAGAGGATCACCACCTTTAAATCTGTGAACATCTCACCAATATGTGCGCATTGCTTCAACCTGCCGTACTGCTGCGCATCCTCAGGCGTCCTGGGCTGTATCATCAGGCCCACCGGCAAACGCAACACTGCATCGCAGCGCGGGTGTGTGGTTGAGCGTTGCAGCCATCGATTAATTTCAATGCGATTATTATACGTATTCTTTCACTGATCAATAGCAAGCACAGGTCAAGGAGGTCCGACTGCTGTGCTTGAACATGACAGTTACTACAGCTGTGGTTGACTGCTGCTGGTGCTGCTGGACACGCTTCAGACACGTAGGTTCTCAATGAGGATGGTGGCTGTGGTCGGGATTGAGCTTCTTCAAACATACAGCGGGGCACAGTTTTCTTTGTCTGTTACCAGTTCAAATTGCCGAGGAGCGACTGTACACACCTTGTTGTGCCGAAGCAGCTGCCAATTCGCAGATCGAGCTTTCTCTAGTCTATTGGGACGCGGCAAACGCTTTTCAGACTCGCATGCCAGCCTTCAACTTGCCACTGCTGTTTTTCCTACCTCTCTGCGACTGGCACAGCTATTAAGAGCTGGTAGGCATATAATGTTTGATAGTAAATTCTTTTACTGTCCGGCATAGAAACCGCTTGTCTAGGCAGATGCAGTAGGACTGGCAGTGGGCAGGCCAGCACGCGGACCAGTTCGGCTTCTTCGAGCAGCTGGGGACCTACAAACAGCGACAAGAACTGATTTAGAGTGTGATCAAACCAACAAGGGTCGTGCTTGCTTGCAGAGTGTGGCGGTGGACGTTCTGGCTGGCCAGCAGCATGCCAGTTGAGGCAAGCATGATG
The DNA here is from genome assembly GCA_004335835.1 of Scenedesmus sp. ARA3. Lineage (NCBI taxonomy): Eukaryota > Viridiplantae > Chlorophyta > Chlorophyceae > Sphaeropleales > Scenedesmaceae > Scenedesmus > Scenedesmus sp. ARA3. The sequence goes on along the minus strand of RWJK01001388.1, from coordinate 38,637 downwards.
GCGGTAAGTGGGAAGCAGGGAGCCAGCTGCCCTGTCTGGGTTCTGATGTGGCTACCATCAATGAATTCCTGTTGTTTGGCACAACTGCAAGGCGCGCATGCACCAGCGGCAGCAGCCATGGCCGTTATTGGTCATTCAACTGTCGTGCTACTGTTGAACTCCCCTCCGTGCAGGCCGACCGACCAGAGACGCCTTCAGCAGCAGACGACTGGTCTCTGAAAGCCACAGGGGTGAGTAAAGCAACAGCAGTGGCGCTGTGCAATACATCATTCTGGATTGTTAGTGGCAAGTAGTGGCAGAGCTTGTGCACAGCAAGCACAGTCAGAATGCCTCAGATGGATGGCAGTGCTGCTGTAACCAACAACCTTGTTGCAGCAAATGGTACGTGGAAGGTCTCCAACTGCAAGCAGTGTACAGCGCACGGAGAGGATTAACATGCCTTATGCTGGTGGCTGTCAGTGAAACAAGCATGCTCTGTTCTCTGTTGCCGCTGTGCAGTCTGAGCCTGGCTTTCTGACACCGCCAACGGCACGGAGGTTGCAATCACTGTCAGGACATGAAGAGTCGTTCCAGGTGCGGCTGTGGTTGCTTTTGGCGCGTCGCCTAGCGGCGGTCTAGGTATTGCAAGCGCTTCAAGTTGCAGCAAGTGCGTTGGCGCGGTGTGACTGAAAGCATCAACAACGCCTGCAACAGTGCCTCAGATGCTTACAGCGCAACAGCACAGGCAACAGCAGCCGCATGATGGGGGTGGGATAGGTGCAACTGCTGAGGCACAGTGACGTCTGACAACGCATGCAGCAGCATCACTATATGTGTGGCAACAAACTGGGGTGTGTTCGCGTGCTGGTGCAGCTGCACAACTGCATGCCCTCAACATCATTCCATGCACTCTTTTTTTATGCGCAGGTGGACAGCTTCAACCGTGCAGCGCACCGCAACACAACAGCGGGCAAGCTCACACAGCTGTTTAAGACCAAGATGCTCAGCCGCACCAGCATGAGCTCAGGAGCCAGCCCAGCATCATCTTCCAAGAGCCCAGGGGGCAGCAGCGGCGGCGGCGCTGCAGCACCAGCCTCAGCAGATGATCTGCTGCAGTGGTCAAACGTGAGCGTGCTGTTTGTTTGACTGAAAAAAGCCATTTCAGCAGCTGAGAGGTTCAGCACTGCATGGGCAGCAGCAGCATGTGTGCGCAGGCGCAGCCGTCAGACGCTGCTTATGCCTATTATGCCTGGGCAGCTGACGCAGACGTATGGCAAACGGACAGTAGATGTTCGCTTCACTTTTAAGCACATAAGCAGAATGGTACACAATTGAGATTGCTTGGTGTGCGGCAGTCCATTCTGCTTGAGCCACAGCAGCGCGCATGCCTGCAGCCCGTGTCAAACGCGCTGCTTCCGCACTGGCTGCCTTGCGCCACTGCCCTTGCACTGCATGCCTGCAGGAGCCGGTGCCAACTTCGCTGCTGCGCCTCGCACCAGAACATGCGGCGCGCGCGGTGAAGATGTTTGTGGGCATCCTGCGCTACTGCGGAGATGCACCGGGCTCCGAGCAGATCAGCCAGGCACAGGCCATTGAGACAGCACAGAAGCTGCTGCATCAGGTGCGCTGGCAGCCCTATATGGGCCATCTTGTGTTCTGGCGCTAAAATGCCAGCAGGGGATGTCAGCAGCGTAGCTGCACGATAAGTGGGCGATAGTTTATGTGCAGGTGTTGTGGCCGCGCAGCAGATGCTTTGGGGCATTGTTGCCGGCTGATTCTATGGTTGCGTCGAATGTATGTTGTTGTGGTGTGCAGGGCCTGAAGCGCCCTGAGCTGCGCGACGAGCTGTACATGCAGCTGGTGAAGCAGACGCGCGGCAACCCCAGCCCCTCTAGCCGCTCCAAGGCCTGGGGCCTGTTCAACCTGGTGGCAGCATCCATGCCGCCTTCGAAGGACTTCACGGGGCTCATCAGCGAATACGTGCACAGCGCGCTGCAGGTGCGGAGGATGAACAGAAGTCCTACAGCAGGACTGGCAGCGGATGGTCTTACATGCATGTTTGCAACACGCGTATGACGATGTGGTGGCTGTGGCAGCGACTGAGGCGGTTTCTCCTACATGTCACACCACCTGCAGCAGCACAGTGTATGCGCAGCCGTCAACGATGATGTATTGTATGCACCTTGTGTTATGATTGTGATGTGGAGGGTACCAGTTTATCACAGCACTCATGTGCCGTGCTGACTCGTGCCTTGCAGGACATGGAGGAGGGCGAGGAGGCAAAGGAGGCAGCAGCAGCAACCTGGGCAGCACTCAAACGCAGCACCAAATGCGGGCCGCGCCGCACGGTGAGGAGGCATGCAGCAGCGCTGCACTTGTTGCAGCTAGCAGTACAAAATATGGCAGCATGGAACAGCAAGTGGGCTGGCACGCAGGCTGCAGCAGGCAGCTGCTGGCGACTTGGGGTGATCGGTCAGTTTGCGCAGGGTTCATGTGTGTGTTAGACATGCCTAGCAGTGGCTGCGGTAGGCGACGGCATCTGACAGCTGTTACAGAACTGACATAGCAGTGGCAAGATGATGCTGGCCAGGCAAATGTGCAAGCAGGTTCACCACAGCACCAATTCAGAACTGCCTGCGCAATCACACAGCAACAGCGCAGTGCGTCGTCTCTTGCCATTACATTCCCGCTCATGCAGCGCCCCCCATGCTGCATTACTTCACTCTTCCATGCAGCTGCCGTCGGTGGAGGAGATTGTGGCGCACCTGTCTGGTGTGAAGCTGACCACAATCGTGTTCTTCCTGGATGAGACGTTTGAGGAGGTGGCGTATGACATCACCACGAGCGTGGCAGAGGCAGTAGAGCAGCTGGCAGGCCTGATCCGGCTGCAGAACTTCCAAACGTTCACGCTGTACGAGGCGGTAAGGCCAGCAAGCTGCTGTGATACGTATATGCCACAACAGCATAGATATGTTGATGTGTGCTGTGCAAGCGGCGGCGAAAGAGCAGCTTAAGCATGGGTGCAGTTGCCGCATCATCAGCAACCACAACCTTGTGCGCCTTTTCAAAGATTGCCATGTCTCCAAGCATGTGTGCATGAGGAGATAGCATACGCACAACGCCAACTGGCAAATGTTCTCGACCATCATGTGTTGCTGGTGTGTTGCTGTGCCTGCTTTGCAGGTGCGGCCGGTGAACCCTAAGCTGAACCCCGAGCCTCTGCCTGATGAGCACCTGCTGCTGGATGAGCACAGGTGCGTGTGCTGCATGCAGCATATGCAGCTGCAGCAATGGCCTGACAGCAAGCCTCCATACCCTGGCAGAGCTCATGGATGGGTCGTTATGCAGCAGTAGCATGATTTGGCAGCACGACGTGATCAATGTCAGGGTGCTTGCAGGATGTGTGCTACAGCATGCAGAATGTCAACGCCCAGGCCTGTGTCAAGCCGCTGCGGATTGTTGACTGCTGCTTATTCATTTTCCCTTTATCTTTCTGCGTGCCGCACAGGTATGTGGCTGACATTGTGGCTGAGCTGCGTCACCCGCGCGTGGTGCGGGAGGGCTGCCAGAGCAGGCTGCTGTTCAAGAAGCGCATGTTCAGGTGAGCAGTGGACAGGAGCAGGCTTGATTGAGCAGCAGCAGGCAGCAGCAGCAAGCAGGCAGCAGGTTCGTATACTCAGCAGTAGGCTGCTCTTCAAGAAGCGCATGTTCAGGTGAGCAGCGGGCAGGAGCAGCAAGCAGCAGGCTCGAGTGAGTAGCAGCAGCAATCAGCAGATTGAGGTGAGCAGCAGCAGGCAGCAGCAAGCATGCAACAGGTTTGTGTGAGCGGCAGCAAGCAGCATGTTCGGGTGGGCAGCAGCAGCCAGCAGCATGTTTGTTTGAGCAGCGGACAGGAGCAGCAAGCAGGAGTGGTGTGAGGAGCAGCACGTAGTAGTGAGCAGCGGGTTGAGGTGAGCAGTAGACAGGAGCAGCAGGCAGCAGATTGCGTGAGCAGCAGCACACAGCAGCGAGCAACAGGTTGTGGTCAGCAGCAGCAGCAGCAGCAGGGAGCAGCAAGCAGCGTGTTCTGGTGGGCAGCAACAGGCAGCAGCGAGCAGCTGATCTGAACACACAAGGTCGACAATCTGGTCCTCACCACTGCCTGACTGGCTGCTGCTGCTGTGTGCCGCAGGGAGACTGACGAGTCTGTGAGCGAGCCGCAGTTCATCAACCTGAGCTACGTGCAGGCGCAGCACGACTACCTGGCAGGCAACTACCCAGTAGTGCGTGAGGACGCAGCGCAGGTGCGTGTTGGGGCATGTGTGTACCTTTTGTTTGAGTTGATGCTGCTGCACCAGGGCCCATGCCGGCATGGCACCCTTGTGCCAGCTGCTGCACAGCAACGCTGCTGCCTGTTGTTGAACCTGCAATGCTGCGCCATGCTTGCGCGTGTGGAGACAGCTATGCTGCAACTGGTACTACTGTCACTGCAGCAGCCCTGCCCTGCTGACGCATGTGTCTGTGCCCTGCCTGCATTGATTGGCATGAGGCAACCCGCTATTGCCACTGCAGATGGCTGCGCTGCAGCTGCATGCTGAGCACGGGCCTGGGCTGGACTTGGACCCGGAGGCCTTCATGGCATGCCTGTCCACCTCCTGCAATAGCTGTTTGTTGCGCTGCCTGCTCCTACACTGCTGCAAATGGCTGCGCTGCAGCTGCATGCTGAGCACGGGCCTGGGTGTATTTCGCGAACCTGAGGCTTTGATGGCATGCATGTATGTGCACCTCCTAACCTACCTGCTGTTTCATTGCTCTGCTGCAGATGGCTGCGCTGCAGCTGCATGCGGAGCACGGGCCTGGTCTGGACTTGGACCCCGAGGCGTTCATGGCAGGCATTGAGCGCTTTGTTACGCGGCAGGTGCTCATGACGCGCCCGCGCGAGGAGTGGCGCGCAGATGTTGGCTCTCGGTAAGAGGCTGCACCGCGGCGCTGCTGGCAAACCCCGCTTGCAGCAACGTCACTGCTTCACCTGATCACACACCTCCACCTGTTGACGCGCCTTCACCAGTTGCCACTTCCTTGCGTGCTGACGTGCCTTTGCCTTTCAATTGCACGCCCATGCCATCCTGCAGCTACATTGCGCTGGCGTAGCACACCATGCACATGTCTAAACACACCATCTCTAGACTTTCTGCATACCACCGACGCGCAACCCTTACCGCCACCGACAAAGCTTCACCTTTCTTGTTTCGTTTGCGCAGCTACAAGGCGCTGGCGCAGCACACCAAGGAGGACGCGCGCACGCAGTTCATGCGCATCCTGCGCACACTGCCCTACGGCAACGCCACCTTCTTCGCGGTGCGCCGCATCGAGGACCCCATCGGGCTGCTGCCGCCGCGGCTGATCCTGGGCATCAACAAGCGCGGCGTGCACTTCTTCAGGCCTGTGCCCAAGGAGTACCTGCACAGCGCGGAGCTGCGCGACATCATGCAGGTGCGGCTGTGTATTGTGTATAATAGCATGCTAGTGTAATGCAAGTTTAATGCACACGCGTACTGCGCAGTGCTGCGTAGTGTTGTGGATTCTTCATCCGCATGCATCCTGCTACTGCGCAGGCAGTTGTAGGTGCACAGGCACAGCACACCCTGCCGCGTTATATACGCCTGACGTACAACCGACGCTGAGTTGACCTGTGCAAAAACAAAACATGTATTACTGCTGCGTGCTGCCCCGCAGTTTGGCAGCAGCAGCCAGGCCGTGTTCTTCAAGATGCGCGTGGCGGGCGTGCTGCACATCTTCCAGTTTGAGACGCGCCAGGGCGAGGACATCTGCATGGCGCTGCAGACACACATCAATGACATCATGATGAAGCGGTACAGCAAGGTGGGGCCCGGTTTGGGCTTGGTCAGCAAAAAGCAAGCTCAGTAGAGGTAGCAGCCGCACATGCCTCATATTTAAAATACCAATCAAGCCATAGCAATGACGCCGTAGGCCATGCGCGCCTCTGGAGCGGCACAAAGACAGAAGCCGCACATGCCTGATGCCTGCGCGAGCATCTGCAGTGGCAGGCGACGCGGGTGTTGAGTCGCGGCTGAGTCTACCTGTTCTGGCAGATCGGCATGCATGGCACTGCGGACATGTTCATTAGGAACAAGACCGTGCGAGCTAATCGAGGAAAGTTGCTGCGTGTGTGGTTGTTGGCGCAGGTGAAGGCAGCGACTGAGGCGCACCCCACGGGCGACGCAGCGCAGCAGCAGGCAGCAGGCAGCCAGAGCGTGTGTGGCGGCGTGATGGGCGGCAACGCAGCATACAACAACAAGATGGAGGAGCACCTCAAGGAGCAGCAGGCGCAGCTGGAGCAGGCGCAGCAGGCGCTGGCAGCAGCGCAGCAAGCTGAGAGCCAGATACGGTGAGCTGCTGCTGCACCTGCTACACTGCTTGTCCTGCAAGCATACTGTGTGCGCTGCCTGCGCCATACCCCTGTTTGGTTCGGCTGAAAGAGGCAAAGCACATGTATGTCCTTGTATACACATGCTATTGCGTAGCACGATACGCCTGCAGCGCTGCATAGCTTGAATCATACATCATTTGTGCAGCTTTGGTTTGGCTGCAGCTGCAACAACAGCGTGCTGCAGGGTGAGGTGGCGGACTCGCGCAAGCTGATGGCGGGGGATGCTGCGCCTGCCTGCAACAACACACTACTGATGCACCTGCCTGTGTGCCAATGTTCGTTTCCTTTTGCAGCTGCGACAACGACGCGCTACAGGGTGAGCTAGCTGACCTGCGCGAGCTGATGGCGGGCGAAGCACTAATGGTTTACTCTGTGTCACTGTTACTGCGCCTATTGTCTGGCTGCATCTGTGACAACGACGCGCTACAGGGTGAGCTAGCTGACCTGCGCGAGCTGATGGCGGGCGAGGCTGCACTTGCCGGCAACAACGCACTACTGATGCATCTGCCTCTGTGCCAATGTTTCATTTCCTTTTGCAGCTGCGACAACGACGCGCTATAGGGCGAGGTAGCTGACCTGCGCGAGCTGATGGCGCACGAGGCACTAGTGGTTTACTCTGTGTCACTGTTACTGCTCCCATTGTCTGGTTGCAGCTGTGACAACGACGCGCTACAGGGCGAGCTGGCAGACCTGCGGGAGCTGATGGCGGGCGAGGCAGCCAGCCGCGTAGCCTTGCAGGACTCGCTGGATGAGAGCGAGCGGCAGCTGGGGGAGCTGCGTAACGAGCTGGACATGACCAAGTCGGTGAGTTTTCAGTTATTCGCAAAAGCTGGGCACAAGCTGGCATGCACGTTGTGTGTTGCGCTGCTGAAGTCATACGTGCAATGGGTTGGCTGCGGCGCTGGCCAGCACGCACAGCGGGCGCGCCGAGGTGGAGCACAGCTCAGCCACAATCCTTCAGCCACTACATCCTCAGCCCCTTTCACTAAAATATTTTTTTAACTGCTGTTGCAATGTCGCTGCAGGCGCTGACTGCAGCCACGGCGCTAGCCAGCGAGCACAGCGGGCGCGCCGAGGTGGAGCACGCGCGGCTGGCCGAGCTTGAAGGACTGCTGGAGGCCAAGCACAAGGAGCTGGAGGAGGCGCAGGTGCGAAAAACTAAGATCCATTGCAGGCAGTTGGCTGCTTTGTGTTTGTTCACTCTGAGTATGCGCTGGTCAAGTGCGCTGGTTGTGTTTTGGTCTGTGGGGGCCACGCACAAGGAGCTGGAGGAGGCGCAGGTGCGAAAGCTTTACTACATTGAAACTGTTACACTTTAAAGAACCAGGCCAGTGTTTGTTTTGTGTATGGTGTTGTTGCATGTGTGCTGGCTGAGTTGGGAGGGCTTCTGGAGGCCAAGCACAAGGAGCTGGAGGAGGCGCAGGTGCGGGAACCTAAAACCTTGGGATGATTGCAGGCAATTGGCTGCTTTGTGTTTGTTGATGCTGAGTATGTCCTGGGTGTGTCTTGGTCTGTGGCAGTTTTGTGTTTGGTGGTGCTGAGTGTATGCTGGGTGTGTGCTGAGTTGTTTTTTGCCCTTTCCAGAGCAGTGCCATATCCGTGGTCTTCAACCTGACTGCTCGGTGCCTTGCATCCAAATTGGCCGATGCCATGTTGCAATGTAATGGAATTTCGTTCAACTGCACGGTTGCGCCGCCGCTGCTGCTGCTGCTGCAGGCGCGCTGCGCTGCCGCGTCGCGTGCTGCGGAGGCTGCTGCTGCTGAGCGTGACCTGCTGGAGCGCAAGGTGGCGCGCCTGGAGAAGGGCAAGGAGTCAGAGCTCAAGGGTGCGTCGCTGAGCATTGATATTATCAAACATTTGGTATTGTTAGAAGTATCGAAACCAGTGAACTTGCAATCATGCATAGTCCAAAGCATTGCTTGGGGTGATTGTCAGAGCTGTGCTTGGTGATGTGCTGGATGTGAAGCTTGAGTACTGGCTTGGGGGTGGCAGCAATAGTGCAGTGCTTGAGCTGCACGGCCTGGTGAGGGCCGGCCTGGTGCCTCATACTGTGCCGGAGTCTAAGCACGCGCACGCTGCTTGATAGGTGCCTCACTGCTGTGCACACATCACTCCGAGCATTTGTCACCGAGCATGTCTTAAGTTTGACGTGGACTCACCATCTCTGGTGGCTGCAGAGCTCAAGGAGGCGTACGAGTCTGCTGCGCTTGAAATGCGCAAACATGAGTCACATGGTCTTCCTGCAACTGCGTGCTTACTAACTGCCTGCTTACTGACTGCCTGCAGAGATCAAGGAGTCGTATGAGTCAGCTGCGCTGGAGATGCGCTCGCAGCTCAAGGCGCGCGGCGAGCGCCTGGGAGAGCTGATGGAGGCAGCTGCACACAACGCGGCGCAGCTTGAGGAGATGCGCCACGAGGTGGAGGAGGTGAGTGTGGCTGATGGCCAGCTGGTGTGTAAAGGTACCTTAATGCTGTGCACTGCATGGTCGAGAGGGTGCATGAAAGCTGATGGAGGCAGCAGCACACAACGCAGCACAGCTGGAGGAGATGCGCCACGAGGTGGAGGAGGTGAGCAATGAGGCGCAGATGAAGTTGATGGTCACGAGGTGTGCTGCATGGCACCCCAGTTGCCGCTGGTTACAAGTGCACGAGCTTTCGTGGATCCTTGTTGCTGGGTTGGCACGCTGCTTTTGCACACTAAATTCCACCACACCGAACACCCTGCCGCTGAATCATGCCTTGAAACCTCACGCTAATTGTACTATTGTGTTGCGGCTACTCGCACGCTTTGCACTGCAGGTGCGTGCTGAGGCTGCTGAGCTGGAGGAGCTGCGTGAGCTCAAGAAGGACATCGAGCGCAAGGAGAAGCAGCAGGCGGCCATCATCGAGAACCAGGTGGGCACAGCACAGTGCTGATCTTGGCTACCCAGCTGCGCAACTGCCAACTGCAGATCTGTATGCTGTATCGTGCTTGGTCTTGAGTGGGCAGCAGGCTGTGCAGGCGCAGCTGGCTGCAGCATCCGCGACAGCTCAATGGCTTGATGTTGCTGCACACACCCCAATGTTAATGACCCTGCACCGCCTTGTTCCATGCAACATGCCGAAAGAGTGGTGATCAATCCTTGAATCACCCCTTAAAGTTCAACAATCTGCGCTGCGCTGCAGGCCAAGCGCCTGGAGGAGCTTGACCAGCTGTACCGCGAGGAGGTGGTGGCGCGCACACTTGCAAACATGCTGATCAACCAATCAGATTCACTCACCCTTGTTAAGATACACACCATTCTGTCTGTCAAACCCGTCTGCAGGCCAAGCGCCTGGAGGAGCTCGACAGGCGTACCGCGAGGAGGTGGTGGCGCGCACACTTGCAAACATGCTGATCAACCAACCAGATTCACTTACCCTTGTTGAAATACAATCCATCCTGTTTGTCAAATCTATCTGCAGGCCAAGCGCCTGGAGGAGCTCGACAGGCTGTACCGCGAGGAGGTGGTGGCGCGCAAGCGCGCACACAACGCGCTGCAGGACGCCAAGGGCAAGATCCGCGTGTACTGCCGCGTGCGGCCGATGCTAGAGTTCGAGGCAGCCAAGAGCCAGACGCCCGCTGTGAGCATGCCCAACGAGCTGACTGTGTCGCACTTCTGGCGCGACGAGAAGCGGCCGCGCGAGTATGACTTTGACGCAGTCTTCGGCCCACAGCACACGCAGGTGCGCAGTCTATTTCGGGGTTTAAATACTGCAGGTTACAAGCAGGAGATATAAAGCAGCAGAAGCTTAGCGTGTAAGAGGAGCAAGAACAATTTGCGGCGATCTTCACACATGGTCAACTTGCAGTATTTGCAGCAACGTGCATGCCTTGCTTAATTGCTTAACAATGCATGCACTGCTGTCGCAATTGATCAGTCAGCATGCAGTCCTTGTTTAGTTGCGCCACTGCATTTCTGGGACAGTCTGATACCTGTCGCAACCCCGACCAGGAACATCGAACCCCAGCCCTTACCTAGGTCACATCTGCAAGAGGATATGTTTGCCGACACCGAGCAACTGGTGCGCTCTGCGCTGGACACTCTTACTGACCTGCCGCTGCAACCCCGGTCGATTCCATATCTATCTTAAACATTTGCAGGAGGACGTGTTTGAGGACACCAAGCACCTGGTGCGCTCCGCGCTTGACGGCTACAACGTGTGCGTCTTCGCGTACGGCCAGACCGGCAGCGGCAAGACCTTCACGATCTACGGCAATGAAGCCTGCCCTGGCCTCACACCGCGCGGCGTGCGCGAGATGTTTGCGCAGATCGACAAGGATGCCGGCAAGGCCAGCTACAGCGTGCGCGTGCAGATGCTGGAGCTGTACCAGGTGCGCCTGACACCGGATGCTTTTGTGTGTAACGTAAGGCGCAAGGGCCAGTGTATAATGTGTTCCGAGGCGGGGTTGCAGGATGATGGCGTGAGGGCGTGGGAGGTTGGTGAATGAGCAGATTCAGCCGTTGAGTTGCTGCAGCAGGTGCAGCACCTCCATCAAGGAAGGCATGGTCACATGTATTTGCCTGCAAGCCCTGGAATTTTGCAACCAATTGCAATTTTTACAAGGACAAATCCCTAATTATGAAGAACCAAGGTGATGCATAGTTACGAACCTTCGAGTAGTGCTGCGATCTGTGCCGCTGGTTGTCTCCTGCAGGACACGCTGATGGACCTGCTGCTGCCAGATGCAATGCGCCGTACCGCCACTGACGCTGTCCCAGCCATGCTGCTTACATTTTCCTGCACGCCAACTCCCGCTGCTGCTGCAAACTTTGCTTGCTTCCTGCAGGACACGCTGATGGACCTGCTGCTGCCAGATGCAGTGCGGCGCAACGCCACTGGCGCTGGCGCAGGCAGGCACAGCAACGAGCCGCAGCTGCCAAAGCTAGACATCAAGAAGGACCCCAAGGGTCTTGTCACTGTGGTTGGGGCTACGGACCTCAGTGTGACCAGCGAGCAGCAGCTGCTGACAGCCATCGAGCAGGTGAGCGGCAGCGGGCAGTTGAAGCAGTGTGGTAGTTGCAGGAATCCAAGCATGCACAGTGTGGCAGTCGACCATTTTAACTTTGCAGGCTGTGAATGTAGGTTGCTTAATGCGGCACACTTATCGTGCGCTACTGCATTGGCTTACCCGCTGCAGGGCCTGGCGCGTCGCCACACCAGCAGCACGGCCACGAATCGCGCACAAACCCTGACGTGTATTGCTGCTGCACTGAATGCACTGTGCACTGCAGGGCCTGGCGCGGCGCCACACCAGCAGCACGGCCATGAATCGCGCACAAACCCTGACGTGTATTGCTGCATGCTGCTGCACTGCATGCACTGTGCACCGCAGGGCCTGGCGCGTCGCCACACCAGCAGCACGGCCATGAACCGCGAGTCCAGCCGCAGCCACCTCATCATCAGCTGCATGATCGAGGGCGTCAACATGCAGAGCCAGGCGGTCACGCGCGGCAAGCTGTCCTTCGTGGACCTGGCAGGCAGCGAGCGGTGAGTGGTGGGGTGACTGGCAGCAGCACATGGCTTGCCCGTCAGCCGGCCACAGCTAGCAAGAGCTTGGGTTCAATGGTTGATGGCAGCAGCACGTGGCTTGCCAGTCAGGGAACCAGATGCAACGGCTGAGATGCATGCAGTGCTGTAGGCTCCTGCCTTGCTGTCTCATCTCACCCTGATCATCAGCCCACACACTTCATCAACTCCAGTTGTTTGAAAATCTCCACCACTGTGACGCTTGAACCCAACCCAACCCCGTGACTGACTCATGCACCCACTTTGCTCATCGTTGTGCACTATGGTCTGCAGTGTGAAGAAGAGCGGCAGACGGCATTTAGCATTCTCTTCTTTCTAGATCACGTGGTAATGCTCACCGAACATGTTTTGACCTTGATCTGCAGTGTGAAGAAGAGCGGCAGCACTGGCGAGTGCCTGAAGGAGGCGCAGGCCATCAACAAGAGCCTCTCCGCGCTGGGTGATGTAATCAGCGCACTGGCAGCAGAGCAGCCACACATACCCTACAGGTGGGGCTGCAGCGCCAGCTGCTGCGCTGTCTGCTGTCAGTTCCTGCAACATGCCCTGTGCAGTATGGCCCATGTGTCTGTCATTCAGGCGCGTCATTGTGCGTTGCATTGCGGGTGCAGTGCAGGTGCAGCACACAGCCCTCTGTCACTGCGCTGCAGGCGACACTGCACACCCAGCATCTCGTGTACTTCTGTCTGACGTTCTTTTTATGCCGCATTGCAGAAACCACAAGCTGACAATGCTCATGAGCGATTCGCTGGGCGGCAACGCCAAGACGCTCATGTTTGTCAACGTGGCGCCCACAGACGCAAACCTGGACGAGAGCCAGAACAGCCTGGTGTACGCCACGCGCGTGCGCACCATCAAGAACAACGTGCTGCGCGACGAGGCAAACAAGGACGTGCTGCGGTGCGTGGATGCGATTTGCACATATACCGCTTTGTAGGTTGAGTCTGTTGGCCGAGCTGCTTAGGTTGGGTGCCGAACTGTGATTGTCACGCTTGTGTGCTACATCAGGCTTGGCTGTGTACAATACCAGGGAGCCTGGCATGAGGCCGGTTGAACTAATCTCTGCACATATGTCATGAACACAATACTAAAGCACACCACCCGCTGCTCTGACAAACTTTTACAACCACGCAGGCTGCGCAAGCAGGTTGACTTCTGGAAGGAGCAGGCAGGCCTGCTCAGTGCGGAGGCCAAGACAGCAGCAGACCTCAGCGACATTGCTGACCGGCGCTGCGACTCGCCAGCAGCAGCAAGCACAGGCACCGCAGCAGACGCCGAAGCAGCAGTGCCAGGCAGCGGGGTCAGCAGCACAGCAGGCAGCAGACCGAGCACTGCTGCGGGCAGGACTATGGCGGCAGCAGCAGTGCTGCAGGCGGCAGCTGCTGCAGCTGCGGCACCGGCGATTGGCGGGGAGGAGTCGCCTGACAGCCGCAGCAGCTGCGAAGGCTCTGAAACGCTGTGAGCTGGTGCATACACCACTGTTTTTACGACAGCATCAGAAGGAGCGGCGGTGGTTTTGCATGGCAGCAGCTGCGCTGTGTGGAGCGATGGATTTGGTTCAGCATGGGGTCGCGGTCATTTATCATTCTGCGCTATAGTAGGTAGAGCTAGGCCGAAATAGGGGTAAGCAGGCGGTGTGCCTGCAGGCTGAGGAGAGTGTTGCAGCCAGCTGCCAAGCAGAGGCGTTGGTGTGTGGCTGCTGGCTGCCTGCATGGAAAGCAGCCCCCCACGTAGTATGTTTGTCACCTGGCATCTGCTGCTGTGGCAAACATGCAACCATGAATGGTTGAAACTGACCACTGCAAACAGCACTTTGTCGCATGTGTGCGCAGCTGGGGCTCGAGCCTGCCTGTGGAGCTAGCCGTCCCGCCTGCTGCACCTTTTGTAAGCTGCAAAGCGCCGCGAGCAGCCCAACAGCAGCTGCATGCGTGTGCTGATCGGTGGGAGTTCTGCCCTGCGCTTTGGAGCAGCAGCGGCATTGCCATGTAGGCGCAGCTGGCTTGCGCGCTGTGTGCCCGCATGCTGCACAACGCAGCGCAGCCATGTGGCCTGCATGCGTGCATGGTTAGTGTTGTAGGTGCTTGATGCATGCAAGCACATGAATGTACTAGCACTGCTGGGTGAGCATGTGGTGTCATCCATCAGCCCTTTGATGGCAGCTGCTTTGTGGTGGCAATCGTGCTGTGAGGTATGGTGTGTGTTAGTGTGCTGTCTATGCTCATGCCTGCATTGCATTGCCCGCCGAGGAGTTTTGTTTCATGTGTGGTGAAGTGAAGCAGAGGGCAGGTGCTGAGGCGCTGTGGCGAGGGCGTAGGAGGCACGCAGGGTGTGCTGTTGTTCGCAGCCCTGACAGCAGTGCTCTGCTCTGCTATATGCTACAGGCCAGCAGCAGTTGGCTGTTACAATGCTTACGTGATGCTTGATCTATGTACTGGCTGGTTGCATGCACTTGAAAGCGGTGCATCGTTTTTGTGCGAAGTAGTGGGGTGATGAAGTGTGGTGGGCTAGCGCTGATGTGGCGCAGGGTTGCTGCATACGCTTGTTTTAGAGCGGCTGCTGGCTCAAAGCAGCAGAATTCAAGGGGATGACGTTGGGCGTGTGTTGGTATGACAACTAAGTATGTGGGCGATATATCGGCAGACGTACGACCGCCGACTGGTTGGACCATTTGGTAGGGTTTAGATATTGACCTGGTGTGGTGGGTCGTATGCTGACGTTGGGCGCATATAGGGCTTTCAGGTTTTGACTGCCTGCATAACAACAGGCGACTGTGTGTCTTACGCGCTGTTCCTTGATCTCAAACAAGCTTGCATTTGAGTCAGCTGTTCGAAGTCGTGTGTGCCCTGCTTTGACTGCAGTGCCCACCCAGCCTGTAACACGCCTTATTCGTGGCGATCACAAAAACCTGGCGAAAAAGTGGAGGTTACAGCGGAGTGTGCTCGTGCGTGTCCTTGAGTCTTCGTAAAACATAAGACACCCTGTCACCCCAACCGACAGCATGGCTCTCCCGCCGGACAGGGAGGAGCGACGACACCGAGTGCAAGTTAACAAGCGTAATCTCAGCAATGTCATGTTAAGCGCTGGGCGTGCTCAGGCACTCATGGAGCATGAGGAACAGCACCATGAAGAAGTTCCTCTACAGCTAGACAGCTCGGGCCCTTCAGATGGCATCTTCCGCGATACGATAACAAGCCTGGGGGCGCTGGGGTCTCACCACGGAGGCCACAGTAAGTGCAGCATGCGTCCACGCGGGCAAACTGGCAGCAGCACGGCACTGTGGCAGCACTGTGACATGCCAGGCAGCAGCAACAGCAGATTGCAAAGCACTTACAATCAAACCCTTCAGCTAATTGCGCATGACTGACATTCTCAGCTGCCCTTCGCACCTGCAGGCTCATGGGGTGCAGCAACTGGCCACATCATCACAGCAGTGGTTGGCGCTGGCGTGCTCACTCTGCCGCATGCTGTCTCATGGCTCGGCTGGCTTGCCGGGCCGCTGTGCTTGACTGTCTTCTTCGTCATCAACATATGGTGTGCCTTCATGCTGGCAGACGTGTACGAGGTACGAGCAGCTGCAGCAGCGGCAAGCATTGCCAGGGCACTGATGCCCCTGGCAGAGCACCTGTCAGTTTGCAGGCCAGTTTGCAGGAAGTGCATGCCGCAAAATCGCTGCTGGATCAGCAACTGCAAGTCATCCATTGTAACATTGATTGACTTGGCAGGTGCAGCAACCTTGCAATCTGCCGTCTGCCAGATGTTTGAATAATTCATCCATATCACCAAGATATGGGGGGCCTAACAAGGGAGAACTTGCACCGTAGCTATTGGGCGCCGAACACCTAATTCAACACATCTGCTGGTAATCGGCCATGCGCAAATGTGCAGCCGCTAGCAAGACAACCTTATGGCGTCAGGCTTGCATTCGCTCTGTTTGCTGCCCTGCAGGTCAACGGCCGGCGGCACAACCGCTACAAGCATGCTGTGTACTACATCTTAGGTAAGGCGAGCTTGCTGCTGTTGCCTGCTGACTGCTGCTGCCCAGGTCGCTGCTTGCTGCAACCCTCGTTTGGGCTGCTTGCACGTGCGCACGGCATCCAAGGCATCCACTTGCGCAGATACACAACAACACCAGCCACCGCAATGAATGCTCATGTGCACAGCCACCCCACTCTGCTTGTGCACTTTGCACATGCTGCGCTGTATGTTTGTGTGTGCTGGCTGCACTGACAAAATGCTTGCCTGCTGGCTGCTGCTGTGTGTTGTGTTTGTGTCCTGCTGCAAGTGCAGGCCCCAAGCAGAGTGGGCTGCTGAGCCTTGCGCAGCACTTGCACCTGGTGCTGCTCACCATAGGATACCACATTGCAGCTGCTGACAGTATGAGGTGGGTGGTGTGGCGGCGGCAGCGCTATAATGCACAGCAGTTGAGAGTGCAGCTACGGCGCTGCAGTGCGAAGCAGCGCCACCACTGCGCCTGAACAATCGCCTGTTAGTGCACGCGCCCTATCTCAGCAGTATGCGATGCATAGAGCTTGTTTACAGTGCACTATGTCCATCGAGTTCGAGCTGTACTACAGCTAGTAGGGCTTGCTCAATTAAGGTGCATTGATGCCTGATGTGTGCAGTCAAACCCGCCTGCCTGCAGGTTCCTGGTGCAGCAGGGTTGCGAGGCCGCCAACCGGGGCAACTGCCCCAGCCAGCAGTGGCTGTGGACACTGGCCTTTGGTGTGCTGCAGGTGTGGCCACAAAGTTCTATGCATCGGCACTCGCATTCGCCAGCGCTCTGTTGCAGATTCAAATGTATAGACAGGCTGCCCCAGCCAGCAGTGGCTGTGGACACTGGCCTTTGGCGCGCTGCAGGTGCGGCTGCGGCAGTTAGAGGGCCTTGGGGGTTTGAAGGTCTGGCAGCAGACTGGCCATGCAGGCAACAGCATTTACTGACAACATCTTTGTCATTAACTTCAGCATATAAACAGCATTTACTGACAACATCTTTGTCATTAACTTCAGCATATAAAGAAGCAAGCTGTTCACACCACCAACCAAGCCACAGCAACAAGGCCGCCAGCCCGCCACCCCACAGCACGTGCGGACATGTGCTGTAATTGTGTTAGGACTTTTGGGCGCGACTTGCGCTTGGTAGTACGAGCAAAGTTGGCTTGTGCCCTCAATCTGCAGCCGCCGCTGCTGCTGCTGCTGCCGCAGGTGCTGCTGAGCTTCCTGACTTCACACTGCTGCTGCCGCCGCCGCCGCTGCTGCTGCTGCTGGTGCTGCTGCTGCTGCTGCTGCTGCAGGTGCTGCTGAGCTTCATGCCTGACCTTGAGTCGGCGTGGCTGTGCAGCATGCTGGGTGCAGCCATGTCTCTGGGCTACTCCTTCATAGCGCTGGGCCTGGGCGCAGCACAGGTGAGGGTGCGAAGCGGCTGCTGGCGGCGCTGCATGCACCATCATGTAATGTCATGAATAGAGCACGCCACAATCCAGCAAAGACCTAGGAACCAACTCTAGACAGGTCAGACACTCCCGGCCGCTCCACTGGTTGTGTAGCTAGGAGCAGCACATGTGCGGCTCCGATGCGGCTGGTGGCGGCGCTGCATGCACCAGTACTGTTGAGCACGTCATACGAGCACGCCAGCACGTAGTGATGACCTAGAACCCGGACCTCTAGAGAAAGGTCAAGTACTTTTGATGGCAGGCGCTGAAGGGCGGCTGATGCACAAACACATTATGTATAGCTCGCTTGTGCTGTTGCTGTTTGATCCGCAGGCGCACAATGGCTTTGGGGAGCTGGCTGGCCGCTCAGCGCCGCCTGTGGACAAGCTGTTTGGCGTGCTGACGTCACTCGGCAACGTGGCGTTTGCGTACAACTCGTGCGTGGTGATGGTTGAGATCCAGGTGAGCCCCGCCTGCTGCTGCTGCTGCTGCTGCTGCTGCTGCTGGCTCCTCACGGCCGGCGCCAGCCCAGCAGATAGGTGGTGCTGGCATCGACCTACCCGTTCAAGTTGCATTGCCACGCCGTTGCCTGCCAGCCTTGTCTGAGCTCACCAGCTGCGTTGTAATGATACCCCAAAAGGCGACGCCTTTGTGCCTCGTTTCTGGACTATAGGCACCATCACGCTACATGCATACATGGATACTTAGGGCCTGGGAACTCACCATCAGCTGCTGGCTGCTGCCAAACCTGCCCTTCACACCAGAGTCTACATAAGCCACAGCAAGTGGCCCAGCTATCTAAGCATGTCCATAACCCAACTGCCTGCCGGCCTTGCTGCTGGTCTTGCAGGACACGCTTCGCGAGCCGCCGCGAGCTGCTGTGTCGATGCGCAAGGCCATCACCGCCTCCATGAGCACCTGCTTCTGCCTGTACATGGCAGTGGGCTGCCTCGGCTACGCAGCGCTGGGGGATGCTGTGCCGGCCTCCATACTGCAGGTGGGCTGATGTGTTGAGTGTTAGTTGCAACTAACGTCAATTGATATGTCATAACAGGCTTCTGCCTGTACATGGCGGTGGGCTGCCTCGGCTACGCAGCGCTGGGGGATGCTGTGCCGGCCTCCGTACTGCCAGTATGGACTCACACCTGAGGTGTGAGTTGCACTGATGGCATCAACTGCCATCAGTGATGTGCTGTATGTGTCATATGCTTTTACATAACATGTTGGCGGCCATGCAGTAAGCGCCGCTGCTGGATCGACGGCGCACACGCTCGCAGATTCTACTGTAGTACATCGCACAGCGCAATTGTGGCCGAATGATCTTGTGTGGCTCGACCCTGCCCTCTCGCTGTGGTGCTGCCTTGCAGGGCTTCCCCGCTGCTCCAGCCTGGGCTCGCAGCCTGGGCAACCTGATGGTGCTGGTGCACATGGCGCCCGCATACCAGGTGGGAGGCTGCAGCCGCTGCAGCAATCTAGAAGTTCAGACATTCAACCAGTGATGTACAGCCATGATTTTCAAGTGTTGTGTATCATGCATGGGAGGTGCTGGTGCACAAGGCGCCGGCATACCAGGTGGGAAGATGCAGCGCTGCAGCAATCTACAAGCCCAGAATCTCAGCCAGCCATAACATCACTACACGATAGTATCGTGTGTCATGCTGATGGTGCTTGTGCACATGGCGCCAGTATACCAGGTGGGAAGATGCAGCCGCTGCAGCAAATGCTAGGAACCCAGGAGTGCAGCCAGTGATAAATATCACTGTTGTGTGCCATGCTGATGGTGCTGGTGCACATGGCTCCCACATACCAGTTGCCGCTGTTGCATGCGGCACGTATCAGCTGTGTACAGTGTGGCTTCCTGCGCATGCGGCTGTATTTGCAGTGGCTGTTGCGTGTGCCGCTGCTTAAGCAAGCTGCTGTGCCTGATATGCAGCTTGATGAGCAACCAGCCCTCGCCTCCGTATCTTGCCGCTGGCCACACTGCAATACTATCGCGTTTGCCCAGCCCAGGCATGCCGCCCGTACAGGATTGCAGTCATTGGTGCTACCAGTGATGGCACAATTGACCCCCTTGCCGCTGCTGCTGCTACTGTTGCTGCTGCTGCTGCTGCTGCTGCGCAGGTGTTTGCCCAGCCCATGTATGCCACAATCGAGGATTGGCTGATTGCGTGCATGCCGTCCCTAGCAGTTGTGGGTGCCCTTCCAACACAGCAGCAACAACAACAGCAGCAGCAACAGCGGAAAGCGCTGGGCAGCAGCAGCAGCAGCAGCAGCAGCGCGCCACGCTGGCGTCGCTGCTGCAGCGTAACTGGGGCTCTGCCTGCTGGTGCCACACTCGTACGAGCAGCGTACCGCACCCTATATGTGTGCTGCACCACGTTGGTTGCTGCTGCGCTGCCATTTTTTGGCGCATTTGGTGGGCTAATAGGTGCAGTGACATTCTATCCGACAGCTGTATACTTCCCATCCGCAATGTACTGCAAGGTATATAGGCCCTCCAAACGCAGCGCGACCTGGCTGGCCATTGTGGCCGTGAATGTTGTGATTGCTGTGGTGACGCTGCTGGCAACTGCCGGCTCGATCTCTAACATTGTAAAGCAGGCCGCGAGTATGCAGCCGTTTGGGGGCAGCGGTGATGATGTGGTGCCTATGCATGGGCGGTAAGTGCATGGGGGGGCTACAGCCCGTCTCTGGCTCTTGCTAGCACGTTGCAGCAGTGTGCACTGCTGCGGTCATATGATGTTACTTGACTTAGTAAGCAGGCCACAAATGGCTTTCTTGGCGCATCAAACACAATCCGTGTGTTGCAACATATCTGGTGTTGTCATGTTGTGATGTGGGTGCGCAAGTTTTTGGTTGCGCATAAGCAGGCCTTGTATCGTAAGAAAGCCGTCCATGCACTTCCATCTGCTAGCACTGCTGCTGTTTTGTGGCTGCTTTGCAATGCCTGCCGCATCAAAGGGCAGCATGGTGTCCTGCTGTCAAACATCAACCACTCTCTGCAACAAGGACCATCATGGTAGCATGATGCTGCAAGCACCACTGTTCTCAGGACAGTTCAAGGCTTGAACTCAATCCGCAACTTCGTCAGTTCTATTTTGCAAAGTGGCATGTCGTTGTTGCTACTTGCGCAATTGCTAGAGGCTCTTTAACAATCAAAGAAGTGCAGCTGCTGGACAGCTGGCCATTGCTGCACACATCGTGTTTATGTGCTGTGTACACTGTTTCAAGTGGGTCTGCGCTTTCACGAGCTCGTGTGTGCAACATGACTCATGATCATGCTGTTGCTGCTGTGAACTTCAACATGCACAGCTGTTGCCTTACCAACTGTAGTTATACTGTTGCGTCGCAGCAAAAGTAACACTCAACTGGTGCCCCACTGCCACGTCCTTACCTGTCACAGCCCTGGAGCAGCAGCAGCCTGCGGGTGTGCACAGGCAGCAGCAGACGCAGCACAGCATTGTCAGCATGGCTGTAAACAGTGTGCTGAGTTCTCTGGATGGGTGCTTGTGCATCCCTACAGCCGCAGTGCTGCTGCTCAGCTGCGAAGGTTTCTCACGTCACACACAAACACAGCAACATCACAAACAACATCAAAAAACACAAGACGCGAGTCCCTGGATCAGTAAAATGCGGTCGTCACAGCGTTGGTGCCGCAACATGCCCAGGCATCTGCACCGACAGCATGCCGCCCAAGACGCTGCCAGTTTTGTGTGGGCAGCACCACAGCAATGGCTTGCAGGAACTTGATGCAGCCACTGCATGCCCTACTGCTGCATACATGCAGCAATAGGGCATGTGCCAGCCCTTGATAGTCAAAGGTTTGTCCTTGCGTTTGCGAGGCACACTGCCTTGGCTTAAAGGCATGTGCCGGGTTGCACAAGGCATGCAACACTCAGGCAGGCACACTGTGGCACACACGCTGCCAGACGGCATGCTGCTGCACCACTCAGACCTTTTACCAATACCATCACTTCCAGGGGCGTACATGGACACGCAGAACAGCAACTCATCAAACAGACACATGCAGCAATTGATCTTGTTCTGAACAGATCTGCTGCTGACCACCACGTACCTGCTGGTGCTGCTCCAGGGCGTGAGATGCACGGCGATCGGTCCCATTGTAAGACTATATTGGGTTTAGGTTAGACTCAAGATTCAGGGCTATTGAAAGCGACACTGTGGGCGCACACGGTGCACCAGCGTAACTGCTGCTTCCATCTTCAATGTCGCTCAGCATCAAAAGCAGGAAACGAAGCGTTTCTTATGGATATTGCTTGCCCGTGCGCTTTTGCCCCATCTAGCGTCCACCACCAGCTGGGACCCCAAAACCCTGCCAGGAATTTGATTTGCACACATGACGCTTTTGACCACTCTTGTGCCTGCCAGCTCCCGATGCAGCGAAAGCACATGTTTTCCATGTATCAGCTGCAATAGGGTCTGCCCTCAAGTTTGGCAGCGGTGGGGTTTTCACGCTGTGCAAATTGATGTCAGGGGGCGCCCCGCCTGAGCCTGAACCGCTCAGCATTGCAGTGCACAAGCCCCCCCCCTTTCAAGCCTACTGGCACGCTGGCTTTGACAGCACACTGCAAAAATTCACGGTTACCCATAAAGAGCGACATTCAACGTTCTAGTCATCATGTGTCAGGCTACAATCAGGCTGCGGCAAGGCAGCACGCACTACGCCGCACAGCATCGCGGCGCCGCACTGCCGGCAGCGCCGGCATGCACCGCAGAGCAGAACGAGCCTGGAAGGCCTTGCAGCCCCACAGTACAGGAACTCTGAATGTGTGACACGTGTACACATGCATCAACCGTCAAACCACACGCAGTGGTGAGCACTACTATGCAGGGGCAGTGACGGGCAGCTCTGACGTGACAACTTGGATGTTTGAAACATCAGAGCTGCCAAAACTTGGACCCCCTGTCAAGACACAAGACACGCAACGCCGGAAAGGTCCAAGTATGCACCTAGTGTCCGGCGTGTGTCTGCAGGATTCACTCTTGTCGCAAAAACCTGGTTGCAAACCCAGGCAAAGCCCTAGGAGCCATAGCACGCTGGGGTAAAAACAGTGCAGGCGGCTTAAGCTGTGGCCTGCAAGCAGATAGCTTCGACATACAAACGTGCTAGTTCAAATACTGCTAAGTTTGGCAACTTGCACAGCAGTGTGACCGCTGCACCAACAAGCTCATATGCACAGTCAAACACAAATTGATACACACACCCTGCTGTACACACCGTGTAACTCGGCCATTCACAGTACACACCAGAATACAAAGCGGCACGCAAAGACCATGAAATGTTCGCACTCATCTGTTGGTTGCCTCCCTCTCAATCAGTCCACAGCACAGGCCAAGCACATCACACACATACACTTAGCGTTCAGCTCTCCAGTGCTCTAGCAGTTGCCGGGCCTGTGCTGGGCACAGCCTCTACTGGCAACTGTTTGGCATGTTCAGGCACCATGCACACACACCAGAACACCCACAGCCGGCTACAGTCTGCAACCAGTGCATCCCTCTTGACATTGCAAACATCCGACATGTGCTTTGCAGACTTGCATACACGTCAGGCACGCCCCCACCCTGCGATGCATGCACATCATGTGGCATGCACACCGGCAGCAGCAGATCCAACACAACACTCACGAGCAAGAAGCAGCACCAGCATGTTCAAGAGTCGGCTGAAAAAACGGTCCAGGCATGCATGACATCAAAGAGCAATGGAACTTTAGACAGCTCCTGCAGCTTATCCGACCGACCATGCCAACTACCACCTAGCATGCCTGGCTTGCCTCAGGCAGCACATATTCCAGAACATATAAAGGCAGCTGCCCTTAATCAACATCAACCCAAGCCCCTTGCACAGCCGCGTGGCGTGCCAGGAAGCTGGTCACAATGTCAGCAAATAGCTGCGGCTCCTCCTCCTGGGGGCAGTGCCCCGCCCGCTTCACCACAGCAAGCCGGCAGCATGGCACGAATCTGAAAACCAGTAGCGTCCTGCATGGCATCAGCACGGCTCCACCTGGTCACCATTCGACACGCCTGCCTTGCCTCAAGCAGCAAACTAGGCTGCACCTCCGGTCAAACCAACACAGAGCGCTACATCTAGGCCCCTTGCACAGCTGTGTGGCGTGCCAGGAAGCTGGTCACAATGTCAGCAAACAGCTCCGGCTCTTCCTCCTGGGGGCAGTGTCCCGCGCGCTTCACCACAGCAAGCCTGCAGCCCTTCACAAGCCTCGCCAGCTTCATGCTGTTACTTGCAGGCACCAGCTTATCCCCAGCGCCATGCACAATCAGCACTGGCGTGTTGTGTGCGGCTACTGCTGCTGCAAACCGCGTGGCGAGCCCGGCATCTTCCAGCCCGCCCATAGGTGCTGCACCCGCTGCTGCTGCTGCACTGGTGGCTGTTGTGCTGCCGCCAGCACCCAGGCGCGCCAGCAGGAACTGCACCATACCGCTTTCCCAGCCTTTTACGAGCTGCGGGAGCCGGTACGCATCTACTGCTGCTGGAGTAACCTTGGACTGATCATAGTAGGCTTGGCGCAGTGTGTTGGCCCAGAAGGTTCGGGAGCGTACCAGCGAGCGCAGCAGCAGCACGATGGCCGGCCGCAGCAGCGACAGCACCAGCACTGTCGACAGCATCACAGCCGTCTGCACCAGTGCCAGCCCGCGTGATAGCAGCGTGCTGAGCAAGTTTCCGTTGCCGTTCTTGCTGCCATTGGGCTTCAGCAGCGCAGCAAACTGCGACTCATCGCCCCGCGTGGCGTAGAAAGCGACGTCGCCGGCAGCTGCTGCTGCATTCAGGGACTCACTACGCGACAGCTCGCCGCCCCTGCCTTGCGCGCTGCTGCTGCTGCTGCTGCTGCTCTCTGCTGCCATTGCATCCAGGTCGCTGCTGCTGGCCTCCGACCTGCTGCTGCTGCTGCTGAGCCGCGCGGCACGTGCTGCTGCTTCAGCCTGCTGTGCTGCAGCTGCTGCTGCTGCTGGCTGCTCAAACTCCCCGCTAGCAAGGCTGCGGGTGAATGCACTGCCGTCTTGCAGCTGCTCCAGCTGGCTGCTGCCATTGCTGCGCAGTCCTGCAATGATTGCTGGGTCCACCAGAATCACTGCTGCATACTCCGAAGCGTTGAAAACATACTCAAGCGCTGCACAGGCCCCTCCAAGGCTATGCCCCATCAGCACTCGCTTCACCCGCTGCTGATCCGATTTGCTGCTGCTGCTGCTGCTGCTGCTGCTGCTCCTGCTGCTGCTGCTGCTGCTTGGCGCCTTTGCACCATCAGCTGCCGCACTTGCCTCACTACTGCTGCCGGTTGCAGCTTCTGCTACTGCTGCTGCAGAGCCCTTTACAAAGCCCGTCACACTGCCCTCGCCTGCTGCTGCTGCTGTTGCCTGCAGCGGAGACTCCATCCCCTGCTCTACTGCTGCTGCTGCAGCCTCAGTTGCAGACCCACCACTCTCACGCTCAAGTGCCTGTACTGCTGCCGGCTCCTGCTCCACTGCAGCTGCTGCTGCAGCAGCTGTTGGGTCCGCCACTGCTGCTGCCGCTGCTGCCGGTGCAGTGTCTGCAGGCTCGTGCACACTGGTGTGCGGGTAGCCTGCTTCGCTGGACTTTGCTGCTGCTGCGCGGCTCAGCAGGCCTCTCACTGTGAGTTCATAGTCCATTACTAAGCGGCCCAGCCTGCCGTTGAAGGCCAGGTAGTAACCTGACAGGTCGGTGGGCCTGCAATGACAACACAGCAACAGCAGCAGCAGCAGCAGTACCATTGTCAGTGAGTGGCAGTTTGCCTTGTGGCCTTGTGGGAGACAGATTCCTGGTCCATTGTTGCAGCTAGCAGGGAGCGGCAAAGCCAGGTACCGCCATGTGGTAGCACTTTCATACATTGAACGGAAAAGCTAAGCAGTACACTAGCAGCCAATCCTGCAACATACCTTTGAGTGAGGCCAAAGCCCGACATGTCATGCGCAGTAACCAGGCCATGACTACAAAGCCATAACTGTAACTCTACGCACTACACCAGCAGCCAGTCCTGCATCACACCTCTGCGACAGGCCAAAGCCTGGCATGTCATGCGCAGTGACCAGGCCACGACTACAAAGCCATAAAATGTAACTCTACGCACTACACTAGCAGCCTGTCCTGCAGCACACCTCTGCGTGAGGCCAAAGCCTGGCATGTCAAGCGCAGTGACCAGACATTACTACAAAGCCATAACTGTAGCTCTATGCACTACACTACTAGTGCTGCTAGTAGCAGCCAGTCATGCAGCACACCTCTGCGTGAGGCCAAAACGCGTAGCTGGTGAACGACTTCAGACTCAAACCAATAAGGAGTGAACGTCAAGTAGCTTGCAACCAGTCAAAAAATACTTCTGTGCTTCTTATTCATACCTCTGGGTGAGGCCAAAGCCCGGCATGTCATGCGCAGTGACCAGCGCCCCCAGCCGCTCAGCCAGCTGCTGCTGCACCAGAGACCAGGACCAGGTGTTGCTGCCAAAGCCATGATAGCAGTGCACTGCAGGCACTGGGCCTTGCAGGCGCGCTGCTGCTGCTGGCGGCGGTGCGAGGCGCGCTGCTGCTGCTGTGGGCGCCGGCGGCGGCAGCGATCGTGAGGCCTTCACCTGTGACATATGGCAGTGGCACATGACATAGTAAGCAGCTATCAGAAGGTGACTTGGCTGACAGAACTGTTGACTGTGCACAGAGCTGGTGGACGTCTAGGTGGTGAGTCTTGCAAAGTGTTTTGTTTGCGCGTCAGCAGGAAGCTGTTGCTGGAATGGTGTATACAAGCATCCAAGCAATGTGAGCTGTCAGTGCAGCAGGCAGCACAACAGCCCCAACTCGCCAGCAATTGCCAGCACAGGTTAGGTCCTCTGCTTGCATGTATAATGCATACTTATGTGAGCTCTTTGAGTACAGCTACATCCCGGCAGCAGCAGCAGCTGCAGCGCCAGCAGCGCCAGCAACTCTCATTTGTGTTTTGTGCGCACCTTGACGTGCACTGAGAGGTTGTCGATGTGCCTGAAGCGCGAGTCAGGGTCGCCTAGGTCAGCCTCGATGCGCTCACGAGCCTGGCAGCAGCAGCAGCAGCAGCAGCGACAGCAGCAGCAGCAGCCATGTGTTCGGTCAGATGCTTCTGGGAAATGTTCAGCTTCAAGATTTCAACGTGTCACACACAGCTCGCTTGATTTGGCCCCATCTTTCTTGGTATATAACATACACAAGCACTGCACTGCATCTGTGTTACAACATGGCGAACCGATGTTTCAAAAAAATGCTCAGGTCCTTGTCCGCCGCACCTTGTACAGCTCCTCAAGCAGCGCATTGCGCAGCGTGTACAGCACGAGGCCAAACAGCAGCCCGATGCACGTGGCGTACGGTATGCTCACGCCCGCTGGCGCCGTGAACAGGTACACCACGCATGCTGTGATGGCTGCGCAGCTCCAGCAGACTATTTCTTGTGTGGCTGAGAGGCTGGGCCTCCAGTCGAGGTCTACTGACAGGTCAGCATCTGAAGGCAGCGCTGCTGCATTGGCCATGGCAACTGCATTCAGGACCTGCCGATTGCAAATGCACCGGGAAGTGAGGGTAGTTAATACACAGATGAGCAGGGTGTGCACCAGGTGGTAGCCTGCGATTATATCTGCTAGTTGGTGTTGTGCCAGCATGCTGGCAAGTAATCGCCACAAGCCCATGCATGCTAGCAGGATATGTCTGCGGCTGCAGCAGCACACTGACATTATGGCAAACCCTGATTGCAATAACATACTCCTATTGTGCTAGCGATTGTACCCCAGAGCTGGACGCAAACTGATGCTGAACCTGTGTCTGCAGAATCAGCAGATCTGCCATCCTGCATGGCATGACAGGCCAGCACAGCAGCTGCCAGTATCCTTGCAAAAGCCCAAGAGCACGTGCCATACTGCAGGATTCAATAATGCTGTCTGATTCTGACAGCTGGACTGACGGCTGGACTGTTGTGCGTGTGCATTGTCCACTGGCAACTGCAGGTCATAGCAGTGTGCAGCAGACCCACCTTGAGGGAGTGCCTGCTAAGGCTCCTAACGACAGTAGAGCCCAGCTTGACTGGAGAGGCAGCTGTTGCAACAACAGAAGAACGCTGCACGTAGGAAGACCATGCTACGGCTTTGTCCCTGGCTCTCCTGACCAGCCGAGCACCGGGGTAAGCAGGCCTGCCTGCTGTTGATCCCTCCAAGCGACTGACACTCGGCACCCTCCTCATTATGGAAGATTAACTAAGATCTTAATGAACCAAGCTGAGCACTTGATCGGCTGAGCACTGCCCTGCCAGGCGCTCTCTCGGGCCTATTGCGAGGGTGGGTGACAACAAAGATCCACAGCACGAACAACTAGCGTTTTGAAAACAATTATGCCATGCGATGGCGTGGCTTCAATGTGCGTTGATGCGGCAACTGTTGTTCCGTTCACGTAGATCAAAAGCCAGGCCCAGGGTATCCCTCGGCTTACAAATACAGATCTTTTAAAGCCGTACTTGAGCAGATGTATGGCTGTCGCAGGTCTATGTCTGCCGCCAGATCCCGGCATCAGTTAACAAACGGTCGATTACTCAGCATGCCGATCTACATTCTCCAGACCACGTTGCCGTGTTGCCAGCATCCCTCTGGCGAAGCTTTCTTGATCACGTCCATGTCGAAACTAACTAGGCATTTACACATGCTCACCTTGCTGTGAGCGTGTTCGCCGCAAAACAGGTCAGCATCAGGAGATGTTGACCAGGTGACCCCTGGTTGACTCAACCCCTGGGCCAGGGGCCACCTGGGCCAGAATTGCTTGAAGATCCCTAATGTCATAGGTGCATAACTGGTATAGGTGCATAACTATTCCTTTACATGTCATGCTGGTGTTCAGCCCGGCAGAACACACACAGCCTGCACGTTCATATGCCAGCGAATAACCCTTGCCACCCGGCCGTGCACATACTGATGTATGCTGCAAGCTGCAGCACAACACCATCTGGTGATGCGGCCGTGAATTGCAAAGGAAGCGTACGCCACTCAGTGACAGGCAGCCGCACCTGCGGCACGCAGCCGACGCATGCACCCGTCACCACATCAGCATCTAAGCAGGCAAACCAGAGGGACCTGCACACAATGCACAGAATTCATATAGATAGATGCACAACTAAAACCAATGGTCGTGCATCGCCAACCAGCCCAGAAGCCACGCAAAGCAATGCCTGCTTCGCACGGCGCCGCTCTGCAAGCCTTGCCAAGGCTGAGCCCAAACAGACGCTTGCAGATGCTGGCCCCTTCCTGCCGGCATATCATTTGGCAGCAAGGAAGCGCTGAATGTAAAAGGACGAATGTATACGGCTCCAAGATCCCGAAAGACCATGGTATTGCATAGCTGCGCACGGGCGTGAATGTTTACGCCCGCTCCGGCGTACTGAGCAGCAGCCTGCACTGCTTCTGCACACGCACCTTGCCACTGTCTGCCTCGCAGACACACTCACACACACATTGCATGGATGTACAAGCGAGAGCCCTGCGTAAAAGCCCAGCCCCCTGCACACCTGCCTTACGAGCCCTGCAATCGAACCAGCAGGCACACGCCTGCCAAATGCCATCTCAGCATGTGACACTGCATGATACTAGGCCACGGGGCCGCTATATATTGGCATGAAAGCAATGCTGCTGCGCTGCCTCCTCTCATGCATGCAAGATGCCGCATGATCACCTGCAAAGTAGAAAGATACAGATCCAAGCCGCTGCAGAGAGACACATACACTAGATACACAAGCTATGCAATGCCGCATGCTTGGTCACAGTGTTTGCATAACTAAGCTTGACACCTGTGTGCTGGACACATGAACCGCTGCAAGAGGATGCATCTCGCAAGAATGAACCTCAGTGAACCTCGCAAGCTGCAAGGGTATTGTGTACTAAACCAGTGTGCTAACAACACACACCACAAAAAAGGGTGCTTGCTGCCTTGTCCTGCAAGAGCAGCATGCAGAAGCTGACACCATACTGTCACACATACAATTCACACAAGCGTTGCCAGCTCTACAGCAGCGCAGCGCAGCCGCGCTGCTCATCACATGGGAAAGCATCACATCACAGCATACCTCAAGAGGTTTTTTCAGTCCAAGAGGTAAGGTGAGCTCACAGCCCATGCTCATCATCACTTGCCTGACTTGCCATTGTTTGCAGCGCAGCGGCTGCTGCACCTGGCACCCACTCCGGCACTCCCAAGCAGGCCTGCCTGTTTGCACAGGCGCTGCCGAAACTACGCTGAATCCCACACAAACCAGATGATGTTGACATGCATCCCAGACTCTTGCTGACACTGCCACTGCCTGAATAATGACAACAGAAGATGAGGTATTGCTGTGCTGTCATCCATAAACAGACCTCATCACATGCTCACACTGCTTGCAAAACACATGCAGGTCACAGTACAAAAGTCCCTGTTGCTGAGCATCGACCATGCACACAGGCAGGCGCAACTGCACACAGGCAGCCGAGCCTGCCACATCTCACTCATCACATCACCACACAGATTGATCACAGTCCTGCTGTCGTTTGCTGCACAGCCCCTCGCTTGCTGCACAGCCCCTCACAAAACCCCTTCCGCACCCCATAGGCGCCAAGGTACAACAAGCCATTGCGATGCCAGCTGCTGTCGCTGCTGCCGCCAGCGCTGCTGCCATCGGACTCGCTGGCTCTGCTGCACCTGCTTGCAGGAAATCTACTTGTAACCCAAAAAAAACGTGTGCTGAAAATAAAATACAGGACGCTCTGTTGCGGGAAAGCTGCCTGCAACACCTGCTTGCAGGAACATGCGGAACATGCTTGCAGGAAACTCGCCGAACCTGCTTGCAGGAGAATGCCCAAGCTCATGCTGTCTGCAGCATGCTCTGCTTGTGCAGCTCCCACACAAACAGGTACTCCAGCACATGCGCAATTGCTGCGAACACGTGCATCAGCTGGTGAGAAAAGAAGGCATAGTCAAACACGCCAGGGAAGTGCTTCTCAGGAAAGCCTGCTGCAAACACCCAGCCGCCAAGCTGCAGCGACACAAACGTGCCAATGGCTAGCCACGTTGCTGGCGTTGGCTGCAGCTGTGCAAGCTCCTTGCCCGCCTGGTATGCCATGGGGAACCTGCGTATGTAACAGCAGCAGCAAGCAGCCGTCAGATGCACTGCTGACAGCGCCAACTGACAAACTGTTGTTTACCAGCCAACACCAGCACATGCAACAAAGCACAAGCTTGTGACGTCAGCGCTTAGTGTGCCTCCCGCTCACCAGTAAGCCAGCACAATGGTGCCCACAAACACCACCATCTGCCCACGGTGCCGCTGGAAGTGCGGCTGCAGGGTCACAATCTCCCGCACGCCCATGCCTGCCACTAGCGCTGCACATCCGGTGTTGACGGCGACGCCAATCCAGCTGGAGTACACGTGCCATGACAGCGCAAAAGCGATGAGGATGGAAACCAGGAAGATGAACGCCTGGCAGCAGGAAGCAGCAGCATTTGACGCAGGGGCAGGACACAAGTGGATTTGAGTGCTGTGCAACACACATGGGAGACGATGGCAGACAGGTGGTGTTGCCAGCATGCCTGTGCAGCAGGCGCCGCCCTAACATCACATGCCGCACATGCAGTGGCCCCAGCAAACAGCAAATCCGGCTACATGTCAGCGCCCTGCATGCCTGCAACCAGTGCGTGCAACCACAGATCAAGCTGTGCTGTGTGCACACCTGGTCCAGGCGCCGCCACAGGTTGTACACATCAACGTTGATGCCCCTGAACAGGTGAAAGCACACACTGAAGGGCATGTGTATCAGCACTGCCGCTGTAAGGGCCAGGAAGGGCACCACTGCCAGCGCAGAGCCATGTGTTGCCACAATGACCCAGGCCAGCATCGCACTGCTGACAACGCCGCCGGCAATCATCGTCCAGGCGTTGAATGTCTCAGTGTGCAGCTCAAACAGAGCAGCTGTGCAGCGTTTGTAGTCACCACCGCAGCGATAGCCCCTGCAAGCGGTGCACACAAGGTGTCGCAAGCAGTGGTGCATGTGTCGAAGGAACTGGCCAGCAGCGCCAGCAGTCTGAGGTGGCTGCTGGTTGTGCTAACTGCGAACTGTTATGCAGTGTTGAGAATAACAAATTGAGTAGTGCTTACGCAAACACAAAGGCTTTCCATTGTGCTGCTGGATGGTATGCTGTGCTGTCTGCAACCTGCTGCTGTTTGGTTGACCTGTAGCCTGGACCAGGATCAAAGCAACAATACAGGCATCAGGCCGCCTACTGTTTGTTCCCATTTGGACACAATCCTCTCTCTCAAGACGCCAACAGGCATGCTTGACAATGAGCTATGGCCAGCCCAGCACCTTCCTGCTTTGGACCCGACTCTTCTCCTAACTGCCCCTCGCTCACCTGAGCACGTAGGGGTACGTGACGTATGCTGGAGCTTCATCTTTTGTCAATTCTGTTCTATACTTTTCGAACTTCGGTACAAGCTCTGTTGCAGACATGCTACTGCTCGAGTCCAGCTGGTGCTGACTGTGGCGTGTCGCAGCGCTGATACGCCAGTTTGATCTATAGTTGAGCTCAGTCGCCACAAATAGCTCAGAACAAAGTAGTCAGCGAGGCACAGGCTACGTTCTACTTGCTGAGTAAAAGCCTCTTCTCTGAAACTGCAGCTTCTCTAACATAAGCGAGTTATACGCTGAAGCGGATGACATACTCAGAAGGGTACAAGGGGGAAATTTGAGCGAGCTCTCAAACGCTCAAGTGCCAGAACACTGGCAGGTGGTGGGACTCCAAGTCACCGCCCACTCATTCCAGATTTTCCGATTGCAAACATGTTTGATCTCTCCAATGGTTTTGTGTTAGCAGTGGCCGCGGGAACATCATAAACAGCACCCCATTCTAGTGCTTGTTGTCCTCTTCATCAAAGTCGAGCGGTGACGTTTATTGAAGTAGACTACTTATCAGTTGTAAGAGCTCCCTGCACCTTCAAGATGGCTGCAGTGGGGCAGCGGAGGCCTCACTCGCCAGACCACCTGCAGAACAGCCAAGCTTTAGTGAAGAGACAAAGAACGGATGATCAGCAGCTAATGATTGGATCAGTGACAAAAGATGTGAGCAGAGATGCTGGCCTGTGCATAGATGCTTTGAGCTAAGCTGGGTTCAGGAGCAAGCAGAAAGGGGATCCTACTGTTGCTGCGGCAGCCATTGCAGATATATGCAGTGCCACAGCCTGTCAGCCGCAGCAACAGCTGCTGAAGTTACAACTACAACGCAGCAGCAGATCATCTGTCACTATGGCTGCCACTGCTGCTGAGCATTTCTGTGACTGTGGGTGCAGCGTGCGCGTGCTTTGCGCTGCACGTCTCTGGCACAGCAAAACAACACAACACTGCAGCTGCATCCGTGCAACAGCTACAGCAGCTACATCCCCCACATACCCAGGCACCCTCAAATCCGCCTGCCCCGTTCTGCGTTGCCTGTTTCTCCGCTGACTTCAAAAATCTTTTCCTGCAGGGCATCCGCCGCACCTCCAACCTGCTGGCACCCATCATGCAGCTGGTGGGCCACGGGGGCGAGGTGCTCGGCATGCGGTTTAG
This sequence comes from Scenedesmus sp. ARA3, assembly GCA_004335835.1. Classification (NCBI taxonomy): domain Eukaryota; kingdom Viridiplantae; phylum Chlorophyta; class Chlorophyceae; order Sphaeropleales; family Scenedesmaceae; genus Scenedesmus; species Scenedesmus sp. ARA3. The sequence goes on along the minus strand of RWJK01001388.1, from coordinate 5,635 downwards.
CCCCGACGGCCAAACCCTAGCGTCAGCCTCAGCAGACCGCACGCTGCTGCTGTGGCGCATGTATGACGAGTGCGAGAACTTCATGATGCTACGCGGGCACAAGAACGCAGTGCTGGAGGTGCACTGGTTCAGCAATGGCGAGACGTTGCTGTCGTGCTCAGCAGACAAGAGTGTGCGCTGCTGGGACACAGAGGCGGGCGTGCAGGTGGGCGGAAGCGCAGTGCATTAGTTTGGACGCGCTTGCCGCACGCTGCAGATGTGCTGTTGTCCTGGCGCCTGTTTATATTGTATCCTGCGGTGCTGTGCGTTGCATGATGTCAAACGACTGATGTTGCCAGCACTGGGCTCACTTTTGCTGCTGTGTTGCAGGTGAAGCGGCTGTCGGAGCACACAGCGATAGTGAACAGCTGCTGCCCGCTGCAGCGCGGGCCGCCGCTGTTTGTGTCTGGCGGCGACGACAGCAGAGTCAAGGTGCGCTGGCAGCGGTGACAGCAACAACAGTCAGCAGCAGCAGCAGCAGCAGCAGCAGCAGCGTCTATTGTTCAGCACAGCAGGAGCAGCAGATGCACCGTGGAAGTGCCAACAGACATATGTGTGCAGCAGCAGCAGGGTGCATGCAGTACAGCGCAGACCACACCATGAGGTGAATCGGCTGTTGGCGGGGCTGGCCTGTGGCTCGGTGCTCAAGGGGTGCAGAGGCATGTTGTTGCAGGCACTGCCATGTACATCTGCTCACAACTGTGTGTCTATCTTCATGCCTGACCCTGCCTGCAACCGTGTACAAACCGCCAGGTGTGGGACATGCGGTCGAAGCGCAGCATACAGACCATAGAGGCGCCGGCCCCCGTCTGCGCAGTCGCATTCTCGGCAGCCGGCGACCAGGTGTATAGTGCTGGTCTGGACAACAATATCACAGCCTGGGAGCTGCGCAAGGGAGCAGCAGGACTCACGCTGCAGGGGCATGCAGACACCATCACAGGGCTGCGGGTTAGCCCTGAGGGCAACCACCTGCTCAGCAACAGCATGGATAACACGCTGCGGATTTGGGACATGCGGCCGTACGCACCAGCAAACAGGTGCGCGCTGGGCGGAGTAAGGCAGATATTTGTTATACAGTATGATCTCACTGCAGCGCAGCTGCTGCTGCTGCTGTCATGCAAAGGGGGGCTGTTGCCTGTTGCCATCAGCTTTCTGCGCGCGTCTGTGCGGGCTGACAGCTTGTCTCTTTGAGTAGTGGCTAGGCGCTGAACAGAAGGGACATTGAGAGGCAATCTGCTTGGCGCAGTCGCATCACACACAGCCTGCATCACACAGCCTGCATCATGCGCTGTCGCCTGCTGCAGGTGTGAGAAGGTGCTGCACGGCCACCAGCACAGCTTTGAGCAGGGGCTGCTGCGCTGCGACTGGTCGCCAGACGGCAGCAGGGTGGCAGCAGGCAGTGCAGACCGCGTGGTGTATGTGTGGGACCCAGGTGGGCGACGACCTTGTTACTAATTGGGATTAGTAATCAGGATTAGTACTCCCAAGCAGAAGCAGGGAGTAGAGGATGGTGCATGCAGCAGCAGATGCCATAATGCATGCAGCAGCAGGTTCCACAATGCATGCAGCAAATATGTCGGCAGGCATGCAGCAGCTGGTGTCGCGTGGCGCACACACACCCACTAAGCCACGGCCCAGCAATTGGACATGCGCCAGCAGCACCTGCTGCTGTCTGTGTCGCCTCGCAGACTCTGGCGAGGTGCAGTATGCGCTGCCAGGCCACAAGGGCAGCGCTCACGCTCAGTTGTCGCCCTGACCACCTGCACTCACTGCGCTGACGCATGCATCGTGCCTGCTTTTGCTGCCTGTTCCGCCCCGCAGTGTCTGGCGAGGTGCAGTATGCGCTGCCAGGCCACAAGGGCAGCGTGAACGAGGTTGTGTTCCACCCCAAGGAGCCCATCGTGGGCTCATGCAGCAACGACCGCACGCTGTTCCTTGGGGAGCTCGCGGACGCTTGAGCAGCGCAGCAGCGGTGTGGAAACTCGGAGAGCTGGCTGCTTTAGCGCACGCTGTTCCCCGGGGAGCTCGCGTATGCTTAACTGCTGAGCGTACGCTGCGTGGGCTTTGGCCGATTGCGTGTGCGTGAGCGGCTGAGCGTACGCTGCTCCTCGGCCGAGTGCGTGTGGGTGAGCGGTTCCCGCGCCGCTGTTCCTTGGGGTGCTTGCGTACGCTTGAGCGGCTGGGCGTACGCTGCATGGGCTCTGGGCGATTGTGTATGTGTTAGCAGCATGCTGTTCCTTGGGGAGCTCGCGTACGCTTGAGAGTGCAAGCATTAGCAGTCGAGCAGAGCAGCAGTCAAGATTGGTGTGTGGCGTTCCTGCTGTGCGGCTGGGGCCCTCATTGAGCCGCACCTGTGTTTGGAAGTAGCAGCTGCTGGCGCACATGCTGCATGCGATGTGCAGTGCATGGGGTGCACTGTGGTACTGCAGCTGCAGCACAACAGGCCCCTGTGAATGCGGGTGTGTTTTGTGTGCAGGCAGTGCAGCGATGTACGCGTGGTGTGTGCCTCGATGTCGTCGTGATGCACCAAGCTGTGCCTGCCAGACTTAGCACGCCAAGCACTGCTGTGCAGCGGCTCAACTACGACCTTTCTCTGTTGTTAATGCATCCTTTTGCTGAGCAGGATGCACATGACACACATTGCTGCTGATTCCAGCCTTCGTGCTTACTGTGCTATCCGACATCTACTTGTGCAAGCAACTGGCTGCCTTAAGGCAAGCTTGAAGGCATCAGGATGCAGGATGCACATGAGTCGAGCTTGAAGGCATTACCTCGCTAGAGTGGTTGCAGCTACTGCAGCCTGCAGAGCCAGCATACAAAGATGTTCACGGCTGCAGCGTTGTCTTGTATTGGGCGTATTTGGACTTCGTTTGTAAGTCCCCTGTTTGCTGTGAACCCCGTATTATGGCTTTTGAGACTGTCCTGGTACCTCCACAAGTTCTGTCATCGACAGCAGTAGGTTACAGCAGGCCACCTACTGCTGCAGCTGCTGGGCGTCAGGCTGGCTGTACTTTGCCTAGCTCGGACCAGCCTAGATTAACTTCAATGCCGAAAAGCTGATCAGAAAACGCCGAGTCACCTTGAGCTGAGGTGTCATGTGTCAGGCCAGGGATGTTGTTCCGGAGTTGTCAACTACACTCTCGTGGCTGTGTTGCAGCCCATAATGACAGTTTTCTCCACACCCGCACACCATTTTGATGCCTCAACTGCATCAGCCTTGACTACACACTACGTGTCGTGTCCAGTGCTACTGGCTACGCCCATCTCCGAGACGCTCGAGTGCTGTTGAATCATTCAAATGGCTTCATTGGCGTCAAAGCACAGCATTAGCACAGCGTCGGTGCATCGGCCAGCGCCAGCGCTGCTGGCACCACGCGTGCTGCCCCAAAGGCACTGTCCAGTACACACCAGAAGCTCATTGGCCGATAAGATCAAGCACTCGCTGGACTTCAACAAGAAAGGGCGGCTTGAAGTCATTGACAAGCTTTACAGGTGAGCAACAGGCTGCCCTGGAGCTGCTGCACGATCAAGGCGAGAACGCACCTGTCTGCTGCAGGACGGTGTTGGTGGTTTGCAAGCAGCAGACAGTACAGAACTCAAGCACACAAGCAACTTGTCTGCAGCGTCTTCTTGTCTAATCAATTCATAAATTGGTGCTATACCTCAGCAGCATGCTCAGCAGCAGGCGTTTGCGCATGTTTAGTGATTTGAGCATGGGCACTGCAGTGCCATGCTGCAGCACCACAGCAGCGACAGTCACAGCCCTAGCCACCAACTTGCCTGCTGCGCCAACACGCCAGCCACCGTGAACTGTGCGCATACTTCTCACCTGCTTTCATGCGTGCACTGTCTCGGCTTGCAACCTCTTTTACCGCTGAGTGTCCCCTGTAACGGTCCCGCTGCTCACCTGCTGCTAGCCTGGCATAGTGCGGTGCCTGGGACGCCCTTGCTGTCTTGAACGCTGCACTTGCAGCCGTCGCAGTGGCGAGCTTCTGCTGTGAATCACAATAAGATTGCACCTCGGTGGCTCATACACAGGTTTTGAGTGAACCTGTGCCTTGCCCCACAAGACAACCATATGGAATGCGTTGTGGGGTGGCTCATCATCATGTTACCATCGACCCATAGCATCAACGTTCTGGGTTGGCTGTGCTGCAGGAACCCCAGCAAAGCGTCGCTGGAGGCTGTGCTGGCGGATGACTTCAAGATGGGGGAGGAGGGCTACACCAAGAAGTTCACAAAAGCAGGTGGGCCTGCGGTTTTAAGGTCCTTAACTGTAGTGCTTGTGGTGGGGTGTGCAGGTGTGTGCGCGCATGCGTGCGTGCTGTTAATTTGCAGGGCGCGGGTATGGTGCACACCTCCTACATGCAGGTGTACAATTGGGTGTGGGTGACTGGGAAAAAGAGCGTTGTTGTGCTGTGGGTCCTGAGGGGGCTGTGGGGCTGTGCTGGCGGATGACTTCAAGATAGGGGAGGAGGGCTACACCAAGAAGTTCACAAAAGCAGGTGGGCCGGCAGTCATGCTGTAGTGCTTGCTTGTGGTGAGTGTGCAGGTGTTTGTTACTTTGGTATGATTGCAGGCGCGGCTGCGTCTGAGCATGCCGGGCGTACGTGTAGGTGCACGCCTCAGTGCAAAAGGTGATGTTGGTGTGCGTGATCAGAGGGAAGAGTGCTGTCGTGATGTTGGGTCTTGCGGGAGCTGTGGGGCTGTGCTGGCGGATGACTTCAAGATGGGGGAGGAGGGCTACACCAAGAAGTTCACAAAAGCAGGTGGGCCGGCAGTTATACATGTAGTGCTTGTGGTGGGGTGTGCAGGTGTGTGCTGTCAAGTTGGCGCTACTGCTAACCCTGCTGCCTTGCGCTGCGCTGCTGTCTGATGGCGTGCTGTTTGCACCTGCAGACTACATCGGGCTCACTGCCGGGGTGGTGCTGCCGGCAATCCCAGACTTCAAGTGGGGCCACGCCTGCTCAGGAGATGTGGACGATGACGGCTTCTGCATCGTGACGGTGCAGGTGCGGGCAGTCTGTTACTGGCACGGCAGTGGTCTACATGTTTGTGTTGCTTGTATTGTTATGTTAGGGACACGGCAGCGGTCCGTTTGTTTGCCTGGACAGGAGATGCAGATGATGAGGGCTTCTGCAGCGTGATTGTGTATTTGCTGTGCTGCAGAGCGTAGACATTTTCAACTTTCAACTTTCAACTTCTGCTGTGCTGCAATGCTGCCGTGCATGTGTGTGCAGGCCACCGGCCACCACACCGGCGCCCCCCTGGCCATGCCTGGCTTTGAGCTGTTGCACCTTTGAAACCTGAGCCGTGCATCTAAACCATGCTGCGCTGTGATATGCCGTGCATGTGCCTGCAGGCCACCGGCCACCACACTGGCGCCCCGCTGGCCATGCCTGGCCTTCAGCTGTTAAACCTCTGAAACCTGTGTGCATCTACAACATACTGCGCTTCGATATAAGGTGCATGTGTCTTCAGGCCACCAGCCACCTCAGCGTTGCCCTGCTGGTCTTACCATGAGCGTCGACACTCCCTTTCCTCCAATCAAGTAAACTGTGCATGTGCTGTGTTGTGCTGCTGCTGCAGGCGACAG
>RWJK01001384.1:196830-208201 GCA_004335835.1 Scenedesmus sp. ARA3 | reverse complement strand
CTGCCAGCCGCTCCACCACCTCGCCCATGACCTTCACCATGCGCCTGTAGAAGGTGCCGGTGGGGTCGGCCTGCGCAGCCTCCCGCAGCCAACGCCCAGCTCGCGACGCAAACACACCGCGCAGCACCCTGCAGCAGCAGCAGCAGCAGTGGCAGGCACAAATGAGAGAGTGTGGCGGCAGCGCAGAGTAGCTGCCATAAGCAATTGCTCCTTGCAAGCAGGTGTAAGGCAGTACAGCGCAGCATGAACATGGCGCCAGTGCATGGCGCAATTGGGACAAGAATCCAATCATGCAGACAATTCACGCATAATTGCAAGCGCATGACACAAATGCAGCGCAGGCCGCAAGCTGCACACCTGAAGTGGTGCTGCACCAGCTCCTCCAAGCCAGGCGGGGGCTTCTTCAGCAGCTCCAGCACCGCCCAGCGCAGCGTGTGCAGCCGCAGCTCAGCGTTGTACCTGCAGCGCAGTATAACACATGGCAGCAGTATTTAGAATGGTGCAGTACAGTGCAGTACAGTGCCTACAGCGCAGCGTGTGCAGCTGCAGCTCTGCATTGTACCTGCAGGGCAGTATAACACATTGCAGCAGGTTTTAGTATAGTGAAGTACAGTGCAGTACAATGCACTGCAGCGCAACGTTTGCAGCCGCAGCTCAGCGTTGTACCTGCAGCGCAGTGCAGGACTTTGCAGGACAGCAGCAGTGCAGGTGCTGGTGTTGCAAGAGAGTGCGGATTGGGCACAGCAGCAGCTCGACAACAAGTTGGCCAAGGCATGACTGCGCCTCAGATTACTCCTGCAGCTGGGCAGGCAGCTGCAGGCCCCAGTCAGTCTGTCTGCTGCTCACCCCAGCCAGTCTGTCTGCGCCGCACCTCATGCTGGTGATGTTGCCCTCGCTGGTGCCCCGCATGCGCTCCACATTGGGCTCGTTGAAGTAGGGGTCCTGCAAGGGCGGCAGCGGCAGCAGCAGCAGCAGCTCAGCCAGCTCTCTGCACATGTCACTGCATTGCAATGCTGTATACGATTTTTAATGTGAATACTGCATGTTCTGCTGCATGCTGCAAACACAGCACTGAGCAGCGCGTTTTGTTTTTGTCCTCACCTCCACGAAGATCATGCCCTGTATGGACAGCAGGATCTGGAACAGGCTGCTGCTGGAGGGGTTCCACTTGGAGGCCTCATGGCCGCCATGCCAGGTGCCCAGCAGCGACAGGCACACCTTGCCGTCTGTGAGCATGTGGGTGGGTTGTGCACAGGCATAAGAATGAGTGAGCAGCAGCAGCAGCAGGCCGGCAGGAGCAGACGCACGCGCACCAAACCAATTTATCTTAAACTTCTGATGTTAGAACCGAAGCAACCTCTAGCAATGCAGCAATGACCTGCCATCCAGCAGGCGCCTTTCTGGAAAGAAGCAGCAGGAGTACAGCACAGCTGCAGCTGTGCAGCTGTGCAGCTGCCTCACCTGCGTACAGGTTGGGGTTGAAGCGGGCCCGGCCCTCCCCTGTGGTCTCCAGCACCATCCTGCAAAGCAACAGCAGGTGCAGCAGTGCGCAGTTTGCTGGGGTTGTTTTAAACCAGACAGTGAACGAATGCTAAGCGAGTGGCTCATAGCAGGGGCCAGCTTCAGCGTTGACACACAGCAGATGGAGTCTACAGCTGAGCAGCTTGCAGTCCACTTGATCAGCAGGCACTCTGAGCAGATTGCAGGGTGACAGGCAATCAAAGCATACGCAGAAAAGGCTTCTCAAATGGAAGATGCAGGTCTTCTGGTAACAACAGCAGCTGCAAACATTGGCTGTGCACTCACAGTGGTGGCACGTTGGGGTAGCCTGGCGGGAAGTACACGTCAAACACAAACAGCCCACCCTCGTAGGGCGTGTCCTGCGGGCCGCTGATGACGCAGCGCACCTGCAGGAACGCAACAGCAGCAGTGGTCGAGTTGGTATGCTACACCCCAAGATTTAAGGAAGAGGGAGCTGTAAGGACGCAAAGCACAGCACACACCCAACTGACACACAATGATCGGAGGCGTGGAGGCGCGTGAGGTATCCTCATTGCCACACACGTCCCCTTCCTTACCTACGCGGGTGTTGAGTGTGAACACACCACGCGTAGCGCATTCATTCATTCATTCATTCTGACACAGAAGCACTACCTGCTTTGTGCATGCGCGTAATTTGCGCTGGGCATGAGGTACGTATGCATCTATCTGCACGTCGGGGACACAAAAAGTAGCCCATGCCTTTTACTTGTGCGCCGCTGACAAACCACCACGCACCTTGTCGGGGCGCTCCGCGTCCTGCCGCACGTAGCAAGCTGCCGCTGCAGCCACGGGCAGGCGCGTCTTGCCGCGCAGGTCGCGCAGCTCACGGCCCAGCCGGCGCAGCTTCTGGCTGGCGTCACCTGCAGCGGCAGCAGCAGCAGCAGCAGCAGCAGCAGCAGCAGCAGCAGCAGCAAGCAGCCAGCCAGCAGATCAGATAGAGACACGGCATTTGGTGAACGCCATGTCAAGGCAATAAGGAAACTGACCTGAGCAGGCAGATCCCGTCCTGAAAGCCACAGCTAGGGCTGCTAGTGTTCTGTCTGGCACTAGGCTTTTCTGTGCGGCCACCAACCATGACAGCACCAGTGGTGTTCGGCAGAGCAGCTCAAAATCTGGTCCAAGCATGTTGCAAAGCATGCAGCTTGCATATGCCACCTGTACCACACCGCACAGACCGTGCACACATACCTTCAGGCTGGGCCGCCATGGCTGAGAACTGGCTGTTGAACGCGCCTGCTGCAGCAGCATCAAACACGCCAACCGCCAGCGGCTCCAAAGCAGCAACATACGAAGCCTCTGCCTCTTCATAACTGCCCGGGCCTTCAACAACAGCAGCCCAGGCCCCTACAAGCTGCGAGACCTCTGCTTCTACTGCTTCTGGGGTGAGCTCGCCATCTGTGTCCATGTCTGCTGCTGTGTCATCACCCTCAGCACTTGCAGGAACGCAGCTTGCAGGAGCAGCATCACCTTCTGCTGATGTGCGCTGCCGCTTGATCTGTTTGGCGCGCCGGCCGCTGCTGGTGCGTGCCACAGCAGCAGCCAGCACTGCTGCCAGGCTGTCTGCTGCTGCGTAGGCGTGGCTGGCGTTGAGCAGGTCAACAGCTGTCTGCAGCAGCTTGGGGTCAAACTCCGACTCCTCGGTCAATGCCTGCAGCAGTCAAACAGCGACAGCAGAACACATCTGCCTTCAGGGCTGACGTAGAGCAGTGATGGTAATTGACAAGCCGCTTGCTGCTTCTCCTGGTACTCTGCCACGTTCAGCAACAGCACCCGTTGGTCAAAGTATTGAGTCAAACCACAGACAGCCCTTGCAGGAACTGCTGCCCTATCCGCACATATGTTTTACTTTGCCTAAATCCCGCTTTTTCCCCGCACCTGCAGGACTCCGCATGCTTGCCCAGCTGTGTGGCCAGCTGCACCATGTCAAGCAGCGCGCCTGGCGGTCAAGGTTTGACCGCAGACACAACTGCACAAAAAAAATCGTCCACTTATGTCCCAATCCGGGGCAAACTCCAACGCACCTGCAGGAACTCCGCATGTTTGCCCAGCTGCGTGGCCAGCTGCACCATGCTCAGCAGCAGCGCCTGGCGGTCAAATTTCGACTGCAGACACCACTGCACACACAACTGGGCACTTGTATGTCGAAGAGCGAGAAACACCAACATACCTGCAGAAACTCTGCATGCTTGCCCAGCTGTGTAGCCAGCTGCACCATGCTCAGCAGCAGCGCCTGGCGGTCAAAGTTGTAGCGGCCCGGGTTGGCCACCTGCAGCGACTGGCAGCGCGGGCCCACCAGCAGCTCCAGGAAGTGCAGCGAGGCATATGCGGTCTTGCCCAGCAGCGGCTGCTGCAGGAAGGTGCGGGCCTGTGCGTGGCAGGAAGTTACGAGCAGCAAACAGCAGCAGTGTGCATAGATGTTGGCAGGGTTGGGGGGTGGGGATGATGGCCTCTTTGCTCACGCAAGCACAGCACCTGAGACCAAGTACCAACGTGCAATCTATACCGCCGCACTCACAAGGCACACGTGCACACAGCAGCTATGCCGTGGTCAAACCATCTGGTCATCTGCTGCCAGCACCTGCATGTGGCTACCGCTCTCTCTCTCTCTCTCAAAGTACTCACGATGACTGCGTCCCTGCTGAGCGTGTTGAGCAGCTCCAGCGTGGTGCGGGCCAGTGCCATAAAGCCCCGCACACCACACTCACTCAAGCACAGCACCCAGCGCAAAATTCTTACGCCCCCCTGTACCACCTCACTCACAAGACACACGTGCACACAGCAGCTATGCCGTGGTCAAACCATCTGGTCATATGCTGCCAGCACCTGCATGTGGCTACCTCTCTCTCTCTCTCTCAAAGTACTCACGATGACTGCGTCCCCGCTGAGCGTGTTGAGCAGCTCCAGCGTGGTGCGTGCCAGCGCCATGAAGCCAGCCAGCACCACACTCGCTCAAGCCAAGCACCCCGCACAACACACCTGGGCTCACCTTCCACAACCTCCTCAACGAGACACACATGCACATAGCAGCACTGCCGTGGTCAACCAGTTGGTCAATACTCACAATGACAGCATCGCCGCTGAGCGTGTTGAGCAGCTCCAGCGTGGTGCGGGCCAGTGCCATGAAGCCGCCCGCGGTGCGCTGCTGGCCCCTGTAGAAAGCCTCCTTATCAGCGTGCACGTCCTCAGCCAGCGCAGCCCAGGCCTGTAGTCACACAACACATTGCAACAACATATAATCGTGATCAAAATGTTGTGTTTGCCATGAAGCTCCCCGCGGTGCGCTGCTGGCCCCGATAGAAGGCCTCCTTGTCAGCACTCACGTCTTCAGCCAGCGCAGCCCAGGCCTGCGGTATAAGACACCATTGCCACAAGATGTGATGATGTTGTAATTGACTTGTTGTAACTGCGGTGTGCTGCTGGCCCCTGTAGAAGGCCTCCTTATCAGCGCGCACGTCCTCAGCCAGCGCAGCCCAGGCCTGCGGTAAAACACATCATTGCACAGCATTTAGCGATCTTGAGGTTGGAACTGCCTTCAAGCCGCCTGCGGTGCGCTGCTGGACCCTGCAAAAGGCCTCCTTATCGGCACGCGCATCATCAGCCAGCGCAGCCCAGGTTTGTAGTCACACAACACATTGCAACAAATATAATAATGATCAACATGTTGTGTTTGCCATGAAGCCTGCTGCAGCGCGCTGCTTGCCCCAGTAGAAGGCCTCCTTATCAGCGCGCGCATCATCAGCCAGCGCAGCCCAAGCCTGCGGTATAAGACACCATTGCAACAATATGAGATGATGTTATAACTGACTTGTTGTAACTGCGGTGCGCTGCTGGCCCCTGCAAAAGGCCTCTTTATCGGCATGCACGTAATTAGCCAGCGCTGCCCAGGCCTGCGGGGGTCAAACAACGGAACAGCATGATGTCAATGCAACCTTGAGTGCCAGAAAGACATAAACACGCGGTAATGGCGGTGCAACATGCCACATGAAATTGTTTCCGCATGTTGTGTTGGCCAGTGCAGTGTCAGCAAGTGATGGGCAGCATCCAGAACACAGCAGGACCATTTGCAGCACAGGTGACTGGTGCTGGCTGATGATGCAGGACGAGGTCAGCAGGCCAGCCAAGCCTTCTCTAGTACAAATATAGCCTTGCAGGAGGATGCTTAATGCAGAAGCCCAATAGCATTGATTCTACGTCCATGAAAGCAGGAACGCATCTGCCCAACATCCCACCTAACACACAGCCAGCAGCCCATATGTACTGCACAGCATTCGTGTGCAGTTGCATCCGCTCACCGCTGCATCCGCCTTGCTGTCCTCAATCTGCCCAGCCCAGGCATGCGGCCGTCAATGGTCAACAGTAATAAGTCAACGGTCATCGGTCAACGGTCAAACCTCGCAGCCGCTCACCGCTGCATCCGCCTTGCTGTCCTCGATCTGCTTGATGTCTGCCAGCCGCTCAAGGCTGTCCTTGAACAGGTACATCAGGTCATTCAGCACAGCAGACACAAAGCCCGCAAACAGGCCCCCAGGCACGCCGCCTGCTGCTGCTGTGCCAGCCCCTGCTGCTGCTGCTGCTGCTGCTGCTGAGGCTGTGGCGTGCTGCCTGATGCACTCTCTGCAGCGCTCGTCCCTCCACAGCTCCTCAAGGATCTGGTCAATCTGGTGCCGCATCTGCAGGGACGGAGAAGATGCAGATGGACAGTGGGCAGGAAGTCGTGCCACAGTGCATCCACGTGTGGGCTTACACCATGTGCGGCGTGTATTACCCGTATGGACAGACTGCTCAATTTTTATTGGACAAGCCTGCTGCCTGATGCGTCCGATCAGCAGCCCCGCACATTCACACCATGAACAACAGCGGATGACTATCAACTCTCACCATGAACTTGTCGTAGTTGTCTCTGTCAACGTCCAGCCCCACCCCGAGGTAGTCTGGCAAGTTCATACCATGAACATCCACTGACTGTGAACTTTCACTGTGAACTTGTCGTAGTCGTCTCTGTCCACGCCCAGCCCCACCACAGAGTCAGCCAAAGCAAGTTCACACCATGAACATCACCAGCTGGCTGTGAACTCTCACCATAAACAAGTGTAGTCGTCCCGGTCCACGTCCAGCCCCACAACAAAGTCAGCCTGGCGCACCAACTATGGTGCCCAGCAGCTGTGACAAGTTCACACCGTGAACAGCACCAGCTGACTGTGAACTCTCACCGTGAACTTGTCGTAGTCGTCCCTGTCCACGTCCAGCCCCACCACAAAGTCAGCCTGGCCATACACCCGCATCAGCGCAGGCACCAGCTGCTGCTGCGCTGCTGATGTGCCCAGCACACTCGCCACCAGCGCCATCTCGCCTGACAGCAGCGGCAGCAATACCAACAGAAACAGCGGAGGTGGTGGCATCAGTCCCAGGCGATGAGCTGCTGAGGTGCCTAGCACACTAGCCACCAGCGCCATCTCACCTGCGAGGTGCAAACAGCAAGGCAGCAGCAGCAGCAGCAGTGAAGGCAGCACCAGTCACAGGACGATACCTGCAGCACACTGGCCACCAGCGCCATCTCGCCTGCCAGTGGCAGCAGAAGTGACAAAGCAATAGCAGCAGCAATGGCAGAGGCGGTGGCATCAGTCACAGGTTGTAAGAATGTACAGCAAGCACGCAACAGTGGGTGAGCTTTGAGCAAGACAAGACACCACTGTGCATGTGCTGCCCGCAGCGCTGCACTGCTGCCAGGTGTGAGGTGGGCTGGCGTTAGCTGGGGTGCCTGTGCCCGTCACAACTCCACACCACACCACACGTCACACCCACACCACCCACCTGGGCTGAGGTTGCTGCGGCCCAGTGCGCCACGTGTGCGCCGCTCCAGGTTCACCTACAACCAACAGGACAGATACGCAGACGTGGCAAAAGCAGATTGCTTAGGACAGCAACAGCTTCTTGGCAAGCCAGAGGGGGTTTCACGTATTATACAAAAAGTCAGATGTCAAATGGGGCAGGCTGCACATACAGCAACAACAAGCCCACGGGCTAAACAAGCACTGGCTGCAGCAGCTCCAATGCTCAAGAGCAGTGTCACTTCGCCACCACACAGTCTGCATCAGCAGCATGCTGCTGCAGTGCCCCATGCGCTGGCCCTGCCTCCCCACCTGGGGCGCCAGCATCACCAGCAGCAGCTGCACCACCTTGGCCACAACCAGCAGGCTGCGCACCTGCACAGCAGCAGCAGCAGCAGCAGCAACAGCAGCAGCGCCGCCCAGTCAAGCAACGCTGGCATCAGCGGAACCCGCTCATAAGCACTGGTACGTGTGCTACGCCGGGCCGCGGCCGTACCATATAGCCCCAGCACTGCAGCTGCTGGCAGGTCCACAGCAACAGCATACATGCATGGGCTTCTCACACGCTATATGCTGCTGCTTCATGGTGTCCTTGTCCCACACATATGTTTGCTGCCGACTGTTGTCACAGTTTGAGTTCTTGGACTAGCTCCCCGCTGCTGCCCACCTCACTGGGATGCTCGAGCACGGTAACCAGGGAGCGCATCAGCAGGCCTGGCAGCAGCAGCAGCAGCAGCAGCAGCAGCACCAGTGACAAGCCAGCAGACAGGGCAGGGGCAGCACTCTCAGCTTCACATAAACAGTGAAGCCTGTTGCACAGCAACAAACTGCTGGTAAATGTATATGCATGCGTGCCCTGTTGAACACAAACGCCTGCACAGCTAATCACATCCACAAACCCCACTGATGATGGCACTCTCACTCCTGAACACTGGTCCACACCAGCTGGAAGCTGCAACACCAATGCAGCGCACTTGCCGCAGACAGCACACTGCCCAAACAGTGCAACGCGATACAAGGCATCCTCTTTTTCTGGTGGTGGCCTTGCATTGCACTTTGCAAATGCCTTTGCTTGACACCAACTGTAACAAGCATTCTTATGCTTACACCCTCTTCAAGGCGGGAGGAAACTGCTACTCACCAATGGGCACAGCTGCTAGCTGCTCCGACTGGCCCTGCTGGATGACAAATGTCAGCCAGGCAGCAGCATCAGACAGCACCGACTCCGGCACCAGTGACAGCACGCTGCTGCTGCTGCTGCTGCTGTTTTTGTCAGGCTGCGGCTTGGATGTGAGCAGGTCTGCCAGCCAGACTATCTCCAGCACGGCAAACTGCAGCAGCAGCAGCAGCAGCAGCAGCAACACAAGCTGCCATTGTCAGCAGCAGCAGCCGCAGTGGCGGCATTGACTCTACGCATCAACTGCAGCGCACCAAGCAGCAGGCTACCTGGCGCTATCAACCATACCATCCGTTCCCCCAAACTAACATCCGCATAAATCCCTGCCGCCCACCTGCACAGCATCTGCTGCCATGTCTGGCTGCAGCAGCTGCGCAATGCTGGATGACTAGATGACAACAGCAACCCTGCTGTTCAGCCAGGCTAGCAACCAAAACCCAAACCCTAGTGCCCACCTGCACAGCGTCTGCTGCCATATCCGGCTGCAGCAGCTGCGCAATGCTGCAGTCGTGCACCAGGCTCAACTCAGGGGGTGGCGGCAGCCGCTGCGCCGAGCCGCCGGCTGCTGCTGCTGCGTCTGCTGCTGCTGTGGTGTAGCGCTCCCAGAGGTGCGAGTACAGCTTGGTGTACCTGCATTACGGTAAGGGATTGTTGGGTGATTAAGCAGCATGGCAGCAGCAGCAGCACCACCACCGCTAAATATCACTGGTGCATGGCTGGTAGCAGGGGCGCCGCCTGCATTCATGCTGCAGCAAGACATGGCAAGTAACATCTCATGCGATTTTCGAGCACTATAGGCTGGTGATTGCCGCTCCAAGCCAATCATCAAACAGCTGTCACAGCTGCAACTATGCAAACCATCAGAGATGCCGCCCCACCTGTGCACTGCAGGTATGAGCCCCACATGCATGGCGTGATCAAACAAGCAGCAAATGCACCAACCAGGCAGCACAAATGCAGCTGTGCATGCACCCTAAGGCTGCCGGCCCACCTGTGCACTGCAGGCAACAGCCCAACATAACTCTTAATAATTACTATCAATGGCCATCAATGCTTACACTGTAGCAACACTGAGCGCAATCAAACAAGCAGCAAGGGCAATGACCACCCGTCACACACGCAGCTGCACACCACGACGCTGCCGCCCCACCTGTGCACTGCAGGCATCAGCCCCACATGCAGGTAGCGCTGCGCCATGAAGAACACCTCCGAAATGAAGCTGGCAGCACCAGCAGCAGCAGCAGGGTCAGCCGCCAGCAGCCACTGCTGCTGCTGCTGCTGCTGCTGCTGGCCGGCTGCGCCAGCTGCTGCTGGCGAGCCGCGCTGCCCTGACAGTGTTGTCTCAAGCACAGCGCTGCCAAGGCGGTGGCTGTGGCTGGCGTAGTAGCTTGGGTTTAGGTGCTTGGTCAGCAGGTCACCGAACTTAGGGTTTTCGGTGAGGTAGCCGCTAGCAAAGGGCTTAGTGAGGCGCAGAACCGCTGCTGTGAGGGTGAGCATGAAGCCATCAGGGGCACCTGCACAAGATGACATGTGCACAGCAGCACAGGTTGTTGCATGACGTAAGCCAATGCAGCAGGAGAAGCAGTAAGTTTGCCCAGCTGCCTGGCCCCTTGCTCTGCAAATCCAGCCGCAGCCACATATATAACATGTTAAGTTGTCACAAACGCACGCACCTCCCGGATGCATCCAGCCAGTACTGCAGTACCCTGCGCTTTGGTTGACCGTGCCGCTAGGTGCCAACTACCACCCGTATATAGCACTTGACGTAAAAAGTAACACATTAGATAACATTTGCGTTCATCCAGCCCCCGTTCTGATATAACAAGTGCTGCAGTGCACTCTACTGACACTGCTGATCACCAGCACTTGATCAGCAGCAGCCGCCGCCACCTTGCAGCACGTATAACACAAAAAGTAAACAGAAAATGTAACAGTTACGACAGCCGCCACCCTGACTCACCCAGCAGGTGCTGCAGCGCGCTGTACTCGCCTCCCTTGCAGCGCATTTCATTAGCAGCAGCAACAGCCGCCAGCCAGCTCAGCAGCACCTCGCGGCCACTGCCAGCCGGCAACCCTGCTGCCTGCAGCAGCAGCAGCAGCAGCAGCAACAGCAAGAAAATTCCTGTTTACAAACAGTCATGGCACGCACAGAAGAGCAACTGTCACTGCAGCACAGCATGGGCAGTGGCATCCAAAAAGGTGACAATGCCCCGTACCAGGCTCGAACTGATGACCTTGGCGTTATTAGCACCACGCTCTAACCAACTGAGCTAACAGGGCTTAGGTCTTAAGCAGGATATCTGCTGACTGCTGACCGTGGATGCAAGCAGCAGCTGGCTGACATTGATCAAATGGAAAAAGCGGCGACGCAGCACCGTCTCGCATGCCTTCTCGTTCCAGATTTTCGGGTGTTCGTTGCAACGTAGTTGCCTGTGCACACCGTGTAACCCCTCTTCTTCTTCTTCATGCCTTCTCAGGCAGCATGGTTCATGACCTGCTGACCTTTGTGATGAAGCATGGTTACTGCCAGTTTGGTGGCAGTTACTACAGGCAGGTGCAGGGTACTGTCATGGGCACCCCTGTTGCTCCTCCATACAGCAACATTTACATTGCTGCGAAGCTAGAAGCTGTGGTACAGCAGCAGAGTGCCTACTGGCCTGCAATCTATAAACGCTTTATAGATGATGGTTTTTTTGTGTGGGAGCAGGATTATGCCAGCCTTTTGCTGTTCCTGCAAGCACTCAACAGCACACTGCTCAACATACGGCTGACTTGGCAGGTCAGCCAGACCAGCATAGATTATATGGACATCACTATCAGCAAG
>RWJK01001384.1:150770-196644 GCA_004335835.1 Scenedesmus sp. ARA3 | reverse complement strand
TGCCTACTGGCCTGCAATCTATAAACGCTTTATAGATGATGGCTTTTTTGTGTGGGAGCAGGATTATGCCAGCCTTTTGCTGTTCCTGCAAGCACTCAACAGCACACTGCNCAACATACGGCTGACTTGGCAGGTCAGCCAGACCAGCATAGATTATATGGACATCACTATCAGCAAGCGCATGGACTATGCTAGTCCCTCAGTGGGTTTTAAAGTTACAACATACCAAAAACCCCACAACCAGTACATGTATATTCCCTGGCACTCATTTCACAGGCCAGGCATGTACAAGGGTTTCATCAAGGCAGAACTGCAGCGTTATGCTGTGACTAATACACTGCCTGGTGACTTTCAACGCATGAAAACTCTGTTCATGAACAGGCTGTTGGACAGAGGTTACCCAGCACGCCAGCTGCCGGCATATATGCCGGTGAGCGTGCACGTTTTGCTACATTCAACCATCTTTGAATGCACTTGACATGCGGCACGTTTGGCCGGGTATTTTTTGCAGCGCTGCAACACGGCAGCAAACAGACTCAAGATGAGTGATAAGTGAGTACTGCGCTGTGGCAAGCAAAACATGATGGTATTGGTATATGCATTGTAGTGACAGCTGAGGAGCGCCTCAAAGGCCAGATGTCATAGCCTTACTTGATGTTAGGTACATAAGTGCATTGAATGAAATAGGTGGTTCAGACACACAGTCGCCATGGCACATGGCGCCACGAAACCGCTATCAGAGACACTTCTTGCTCTCTAGTAGCTGCCTGCACCTTGACCGCACAAGTCGCCCCGTGTTAGTTACTGTCTTATGTAAGGCTGTCAAGTGTCAAGGTCCGCATAAACACTCACACAACGCCCAGCACACTCCGGCAGCGGTTGCAACATGATCACTGCCACACCCCTGAACCAATTAATCATCCTGCAAGCTGTCAGCTTGACACAAGAGGCAGTGCGCTGCGCCCGCCTGGCGTTGGCACACAGTCACGCAATGCACAGCTGTCACTGCTGGCTGCCACAGCAGCGCTGCCAGTGCTGTTCTCACTGCCGCTGCTGTCCGTTCCTGGAGTCACTCTGCTCCTGCTCACTGCTAAGGACGCACTCGCCACTGCCTTGACTTGCGGAGCTGGGCTGCAGCCTCCTTCAGCAGCATCACTCACGCTGCGCATCCTGTGGCCAGGCAGCTTCCCTGCAGCTGCGCTGCCGGTTGTGCGGGCTGGGCTGCAGCTGCCAGCAGCAGCTGCTGCTGCTGCTGCTGCTGCGGGTGCTGACGTGCACATGCTGCTGGCTGCTGCAGGCTCCGACACCGTTCGCCGCATTGTGCGCAGCCTTTTGAGGCCAGGGGTGGGCGCAGTGCCAGGCGCCCCTGACCAAGCTGGCCCTGCACTACCACCAGCTTCACTGCTGCTGATGCTGCCTTGCCTGCTGCCACTGGCGGGTGGCCTAGGAAGCAGTTTAGCTGATGGGCTGCGAGCTGCAGGCACACTCCCTGCTGCTGCTGTTGCTGGTTGAGCTGCTCCCAGGGCTGCGCTGGCTGCACCGCCACCACTGCTGGCACGAACCTGGTCCCTCTTGGGGCTGCCAGGTCCCACGCCAAAGGTTGTGGTGGTGTACAGACTATCCGTTGTTGACAGCAGCTTGGGTTGCCCAGGCAGTGCAGCCGGGGCATCCTCCATGCTGCCGCTGCTGCTCTCTGGCCCAACTGTTGGAACCACAATTCCAGTTGCTCCAATGCCTGCTGCTGCTACTGCTGCTGCTGCCACCACACGATGGTCTCTGCTGAGTGGCGCTGCCCTCGGTGCTGCCATCTCACAACTGTTGTCACTGCTGAGCAGTGCAGGACTGCCACTGCTGCTGCCGCCAGCAACTGGGCTGCTTGCGCTGCTGTCAATGTCTGACAGCGCATCGTCCGAGTCATCGTAATGGTTGCAGATGTCATCGCTGCCGTCATACACACCAGCCGCAATGGCGGATGACGCGCGTGACAGGCCACCTTCATGGCAGAACAGCGTGTTGAACATCCAGAGCTGCTGCTTGTCGGGCGCCTCTAACTGCTGAGGCTCTGCAGCATCACAGCTGTTGCCGTGCTGGCTAAGCGACAGGGCCTTGCTACCTGCTGTACCCGCCTGGCTGCAGCAGCTGCCGCTGCAGCTGCTGCTGTCTGCAAGGCTCATTGCCCCTGCAGCAAGTCCGCCGCAGTGCTTGCTGTTGCCCTGTCCAGCTGCCTCTGCGGCTGTGCCATCAACTTCTGCTGCCATGGCATGTGCTGCTGCCTGCTTTGCTGCCTCCACACGCCAGTACTCCGGCAAGCACTCCCTGAGCACAGTCAGCGTGTGTGCATGTGGCTGCTGCTGCTGTTGACTGCAGTCTGTGGCTGCAGATGCGGGTTTGTGTGCTGCTGCTGCTGCTGCTGCTGCTTCT
The DNA here is from genome assembly GCA_004335835.1 of Scenedesmus sp. ARA3. NCBI lineage: Eukaryota > Viridiplantae > Chlorophyta > Chlorophyceae > Sphaeropleales > Scenedesmaceae > Scenedesmus > Scenedesmus sp. ARA3. The sequence continues at coordinate 194,223 of RWJK01001384.1, read as the reverse complement.
ACCAACGGCTGCATGCCCTGGGGCCCTACCCAGTTGAAGCTGACATCCAGCAGCTGCAATCTGCAGCTTGGACTGCTGACAGCCTTGGCCAGGGACTTGATGCCTACCAAAAGAAGAGCAAAGGACAAAAGAACCACCACAGTGTGAGTAGCAGCAGTGCCAAGCAGCTGGAGTTTCAGCGCCTTCCAGCCAAGGCGCCCACAAAGTTGCCCGCATGCTTTGCAAAGAAGACGTACATGTTGCGTGCAGTATGAAACAAAGATGAAGACTCCTTGCACCCACCTGCAGATGTCAGTTGGTTATCCATCAGCCTCAGCTCCTGCAGCTGCACTCGACCCCCTGTTGGCGCAGCAGCAGCTCGCCACTTCAGCGGGCTGCGGAAGCCTGCGGCTGCGGCTGCAGGAGGCTCAACGGGTGCAGGAGCCAGCAGTCCCGCCAGTGCTGCTGCCGCTGTGTCAGTCAGCTCACAGCCGGACAGGTTGAGGCTGCGCAGGCTAGCGCCGCCTGCAGCCAGGGCGCCTGCCAGTGCGATGGCACCTGTAGCCAGCAACACCGAAGAGCACGGCAAACAAGATAAATGCTGAAGTCCAACGTGCAGCTGCCCTTACAGAACTATTTTGTACCCCACCGCACTACTGTGACATAGGCAGCAAAACAGGTTCATATCCACCACGCCTGCACGCAGCTTGTTGCTGCCTGCACCAACGCACCTTCATCGCCCACACTAGCACAGCCTGCCAGGCTCAGCTCCACCAGGCCAGGCAGCTGCCCAGCTGCTGCCATAGCCCGGCCCAGCTGCCCCACAGCTGCAGCTGACAGCCGGCAGTTGCCACCAATGGCAAGCCGCCGCAGGCCCCTGCAGCCGGCAGCAGCCCCTCTGCTGACCCAGCTGCTGCCTGTGGCCTGTGCCAAGGGCTTCAGCGCAGCATCAGTGAGGCCTGTGCTGCTGAGGTCCAGCTGCTCCAAGCTGCAGCAGCTGGCAGCAGCTGCCACCACTTGGCTGAGCGCAGCCTGCACAGCAAGATGCGATGTGCGCTCAGTGGCTGCCATTGTTGTGATATGGAATACACATATGCGTTGTATATTGTGCATTGACGCACATAGACGTTGATTTACTTTCAAAAGGTAGCCACATACAACAGCACCTTGGGTGTGCAGACAAAGCCCAGCATGCACTCACCGCTCCCATGCTGCTGCAGTGCGCCAGGTTGACCTGCGTGAGGACGCAGTCCTTGGACCTGAGCAGCTTGGCGGCTGCAGCTGCAGCATTGGGCCCGAGAGAGCAGCGCACAGCTGACAGCACTTGCAGCTGCACGCAGCCCTGCAGCGCCTGAAGACACAACATGCATAAGTATGCAAACGACGCCGCTGTTAGCAGAAGTTAGGGGCTGGTAACATCTGTGCATGCAACTGTCCCTTTCAAATCTCTTTGTATCACTGCTGTTCAACTTGTGAAACATAACTGCTGCAGGCTCAAATGCACCTGCACTACTGTCAGGCATCTAAGCCTGTAGGCTGCCGGCCTGCTGCGCCTCACCTCAATTAGGCCACTCCAGGCTGTATCAGCAGTTGCCTCAGCCTGGCTGCTGCTGCCACCGGCAATTGCACTGCTGCTGCATGCCTGCACGCAGCCTAAGGAGTTGTACGACACATCCAGCTCCTTGAGTTGCTGGCAGCCAGCAAGCGCAGCTGCCAGCGCAGGCACACTGGTCGGCTGCAAGCAGTTCAGCAACCTGTCCCGCAGCAGGCAGGCATCAGCATTGGCACACGTTAGCTTTTTGGGGGCCATACGGAAGTCGGATGATCACAAGTTCTGGCCTTGACACTGTTGCTTGATGACACTGCTGCTCAGGAGCTGGCACGCAAAACACCAGTTAAAAGCCCACCTTATTGTCTGCAGCTCGCACCCTGCAGCCAGCCCATCACACAGCGCCTGCCATGCCATGTCACACATGAACACAGCATCCAGCGCCAGGCTGCGTAAGCTGCAGCCAGCTGCACCAGTGCTGCAGCCGTTGCTGCTGAAGTTGCTGCAGCCGCTGTGCAAAATGCTGCCCAGTGCCTTTGCTGCGCACACGTCGATGTTCAGTTCCTGCAAGCTGAGCTGCTGCAGGCACGAGTATGCTGCCATACAGGTGGTAAGTGGCGCAGCAACTGGTTGCTGCAGATCAATGCCAACTAGCTGTAGGCCGTGCTGCTGCTGGTGCAGCTGGTCTCGTTGCTCGCCCTGAGCTGGAGGTGGGGACCCTTCATGTGACACAAGCTTGTGCTGCACACCATTGGTTGCCTGCTGCTGTTCTGGCTGTGTCAACTGTTGCTGGTTGTTAGCAATAAGCCCATCCACTGCTGCCAGCACCAAGGGCCCCAGCAGCTCGTATGGCTGCGAAGGCAGCATCCCCAGAGACTCGCTGCTGATGACGAGCAGCCCATCATCAGTAACTGCAAGCGTGCATCGACATGTCAGGCGGTTAGTTCTTGTAATTATCAGGGCATCAGTCAACTCTTGAGGTGTGAGCCTTTCCAATTATGTCAGATGCTGCAGCTGCAGCAGTACCTGCAGCACATGTGCCTGCTGCAGGAAGTAGCTCAAGCTGCCTGGACTGCATGCACATGTCAAGTCTGTATTTGTGACCTGCTTCATAGTGAGTGGTCAAGCACTTACTGTTCAAAGCTTGCAGCCAGGTCCTGAGCTGCTCATATGTCAGCAGGCTCTGCTGGTCCGCAGTCTGAACTTGTCCCGCCTGCAGCGTCATGACACCAGGTCAGCTGGACATCACGACATGCTGGCAGCTGCATTGAGCGTAAACTAGGTTTATAAACGTGTTCACCTCCTCTCCAGATGCCTGCCGCAAGCTGGGCCAGCTGCTCCACACTGGATTCATGCCGTCCTGGCTGTCTGAAAGTGATGCTGGTCAACCGCGGCCCAGGCTCCTGATGCTACAAGTATACCTTTGTTGTGCGTCAAATAGCTTGGTTAGGTTATTACATAAGCCTTCATGGTTGCCCTGCGTCCATCGCACACTTGGAAGCAGTATTGAAACGAGCTGGGGAGAAAACAGACACAGGAATGCTTCAAGACAAATAAAACTTCAAGTAACAGAATCTGGTAGTTTTTGACGCGTGCTGTGCACAGCGCATCGACAATGTCGAGCAGCTGTTTTGATTGACTGTCAGTCGCTGAGACCGACTCCCTGCGAACAGCGCGGCAGGTCGGAGTTTCAAAAGGCCGTCTGGACCAAACCACAATGATTTATGGTGTACTGCAAGCATATCCGGCCTGCGCCACCACTGAGAGTTATGTGACAGACATCCACTGTTTTCAAATCTTTGTGCCGGTTGAGCTCGAGCCACATCCGATGTGGGGCTCGCTCCACAGGGCACAGCCCCATCACCCCAAGCAAAGTTCAAAGATTGAACCTGTGGGCACCTCAAGACGCAGGACACTAGTGCCCAGTTTTGCCAGGTGGTGAACCCTACAGACGGTGTCGCAGGAACTTGCCACATCGCAGTCCCCTGTCTTGACAGTATCAAGAGTTGCAGGCAAACAACTCGACACTGAAACTGACAGCCGATGTGATTGGTGCCCGCAGAGTAACACTGTGCCGAGTTACCAGCACCCATCAAACAACCACAAGCACGTCTCAGCATGCCACGACGGCTGCCAGCTGGCAGAAGCATGCAACTCGAAGGCGTCTTATCAGGCACAAGCAGACCACCTACAAGCTCTACCACAACATGCAACTTGCAGGCATGCAGCCACGACCCCAACCCGTCCTGCAATGACTCATACAGCAAAAAGCTGTGAGTCTGCAGCATACACTCCAAAAGCAAACTATCAAACAAGCCTAACCATCTGTCCTATATTGTCAAGCAAAGCAAGCTCACAGCCTCGAAGGCCGAGCGCGCACCACACCACCGTGCTGTTGGTACCTGATGCAACATCAACGCGCTCTAAAGCAGCTGCTGTATCAGTACAAACACAAAGCGCTGCAACAGCCTCAGCATCACTGCGCCTTAGCCAGCAGGAACTGCGTCACCACGCCGTTGGCGACAGTGGGGCTGACTGCAGGGCCCAGCACATTCATGCGGCGCTTGCGGTAAGCCTGGCAGCAGCAGCAGCAGCAGCAGCAGCAGCAGCAGCAGCAGCAGCGGCAGCAGCAGCAGCGGCAGCAGCAGCAGCGGCAGCAGAAGTTCAGGCATGTCAGGCAGGAGCATCAGGAATGAGGTCATCACCTCACACAAGCAGGCTACGCAACCGCCACATCAATGCTAAATTACACATCACCCACCATACCTCACAGCCAAACCTGCACAGCCACAGATCCATGTACTTTGCACCACGCCAACTTGCTGCTGCTGCTGCTGCTGCGTTCAACTGCTTGTCATTGTACCTGCTGCTGCTACTGCCGCTGTTGCTGCCGCCGCGACTCACCGGCACCATCTGTGTGGCCAGGTGGCTGAGGCTGTCAAACTCCGTGACCACGTCCCACATGCGGTGGAACTCGTCCACCAGCTTGTAGAAGTTGCGCACCTCCTCAGGGTGGGACCTGGCACGGCAAATGCGCAGCAGATGTACATGCACGACATCATTGTCATGCATTCGCAAAGTGTCGTGTGATGTGATGGGGCTACGCAGCTGTCACCGCTGCGGGTGCGGGCGGCTGACATTGAGCACGGCAGATAGAAACTGGGAATGGTGTACGTGGCACACTATCCCACACCACCAAGCAATCACAGCTGCAGCCATCTATGCACATTAACGTACATGCTTAGTCGCATATGGCAACATCACCAAGCACAGCACCCAGCACACTGCTCCGGGCCGCACCTGTAGTAGTAGTCCTTGCCCATCATGGTGGTGAAGTCCGGCCACTGCGCCAGCAGGCTGTAGCGCGCATGCGCCAGGCGCAGCAGGTACTCCATCATGGACGCGTGCAGCACAGACACGCGTGCGGCCTCGTACAGCGTCACTGGGGAGCTCTGCAGCCTGCGGGGGCAGCGGGTTGCGTTTGAAAAGCATGAAGGCAGATGAGCTTGCAAGGCAGGCGTCCATGACACAGGGAGTGCAGCAGATCACATGCTGGCCAGACTGTGCGGTGGCTGTAACTTGCTCCGTTGTTGCAAAGATGTGAGATAAACTACAGGATGCTCCAAAGCAGTGAAGAAAGGCGCAACTGATGAAAGCAGTGCTAGGATGGGTCGCCAGTCGTCTTCCCCGGGGATGAGCGAAGACGATCAATCCAAGCACTGCTTGGACAAGTTCTGCACATGCTGTTCGCTGCTGCCGCTGAGCAGCTGTGTGCATATAGCTAGAGCCACAGGAATTCGCTGCAGATAGGACTTGCTGACTGTACTGCTGCGACCATAGCGGCTCTTGCTGCCTTCGTGATGAACACATTCTGATGCTTGCCGCAAGACAGACCCCCAACTCTGCCTGCTGCAGTCAATGAGGCGGACAGGAGGTGTGCATTCTGCTCCACTCGGCAGGCATGCTGACAAGCAAGCTTGTGCTACTGCCCCCGCAGTTTGTATGCACCTGCCGCGCCTGCCGAGCAATCCTCACTGCTGCACAGTCAACTGCTGATATAATTTATGGTGCTCGAGTAGTGCTGCTGCTGCCGACGCTGCCAGCGCTGCTGCTCATAGGTCCACCCAACTCACTTCTTGATGCTGTTGGGTGCATAGCTGGCCTTGGCGGAGGCCCTGCCTGCCTTCACATCCACGCTCACTGCCTTGGCATCGCCTGACACGCTGACCTGGATGTTGCTGCTGCCTGCTGCTGGGGGCGCATCTGCCAGGCCGCTGAATGTGTAGCTAGACAGCGCACGTGCTGTTTGGTACGCTGACTGCTCCAGCACACTGCTAGAGCCTGCGAATCAACGAGCAAGCAGCACAACAGCAGAGTCAAGGGTTCAGGCTGCACTGCGTAAAGAGGAGGGGGGACACAGACAAGAGACATACTATATGTTGCTATTGCTGTGCATTCGCTGCTGCAGCATGTGGAGAGCGCAGGTGCCACGCCTGAATGGTGCTGTATGCTGCTGCAGGAGGTGTTGCACTGTCTGTTTTGTCCCACTGCTGCTGCACAGCCCTGCTGCTGCATCATGACATCACCAGGAAGTGGCTGTAAAGTCCCACTGTCAACATTACTGCCTCCACTCAGAGCACCCGACTGTGCTGGCGTTCTGCTGCTGCTCCCACGGGGCAAGCAGAGATCATGGCGCAACGTGACTTGCACGCAAACCACTAAGTACTAAACGTATTATAATGTGATTTTCATCAGCTGGCGCTGGCTCTCGAGCTCCCAAGCTCCAGATCACTGCAAGCGGGCCATGCTGCTGCCCTGCCAGAGAACTGCAAACAAACAGATATCACACTATCAACACTAATCCACACCTGTCACGGCCTGCTGCAGCAGACGCAGGGCCATGTTTGCAGCTTGGCTCCTTGCGACGTGATCAGCCCTGTGCAGCTGTCTACAATACTCTCTCAACACACCGTTTGTTAATAGTGATGCGCAAGGGCGGAGGAGCTATGCCAGGAGGGTGAGCACCACCTGTCACAACTTGTCACTGTAGTGCTCAGTGTACCCCAGGCCTCGCTCACTCATAGCCGACCGTCTCTGCTTATACGGCCTTGCTTTGCTGACAGTGTACTTTGTTCACCATTGTCTCCGGGCTCCTGCAGGGTTGGGCGTAGTCTAGGCTGAAGATGGAGTTCACAACCTTCCTAGCAACACAGGCCTGGCTGCAGCCCACACCAGTGCCTGAGCAAGACCAGCAAGCCAGCAGCAAGCGGCCTAAACTCACACGCCTGAGCTGCAGGGCGTCGTTCCACATCAGCTTGCAGGAACAGCAAGGCACGCCTGAGCAGTGGCTGGGTGCCAAGGCCAGGGACGCTGTGTTCATTCGCTTGCAGCGCAGCGGAGGCCTTATAACGTCAGTTGCAGATGTCAAGGTAGCAGTTTTACAGCAGCACGGGGCAGAGGGAAGTGGTGGTGGCCCGCACAGCAGCACTCTTGTGGTGATTGAGTGGAGCGGCAGCGGCAGTACCACAATTAGCAGTGAACATGTCACCAAGGTGAGCTTGTGAGCATGAGCAATGGTTGCGTCTGTGAGCGAAGGACACAATAGGGTTGTGTTGCTCGGCGCAACTGTAGAGGTTGGCAGGCATCCACTTGTGACCCAGCTGTTGACCAGTGGTGGCACAATAATGTCCTGCTGCCTCATCCGAAACTTCGAGTGTTGCCATCTGCTGTACACTTGCTGTGCTGCCGTCAGGTTGTGTGTTCAGCAGCCATACATGCCAGAGCTATGCAGCAGCAGCAGCAGCAGCAGCAGCAGCAGCAGCAGCAGCCCTGCCTGCAACCGGGCAGCTGCCTGCTAGCTGCAGGGCCAGCCCAAGACACCGCAGCAGCAGCAGCAGCAGCAGCAGCAGCACCTGCTGGCAACTCTAAGCTGGAGTACATCACCCTTGTCACGCCACATGTGTGTCTCAACTTCTTCGCTCAACACAGCGAAGAGGCAGTGGAGGCACTGGCAAGGTATGCTGTGTCACTTGTTGCTACGACTCAGCTCGGAGTTGCAGTTTGTATGCTGCACATATGGTGCAGCAGCAGCAGCAGCCTCGAAACACCAGTTGCTTGTACCTGCTAGGTGGCAGCAGCGTGGCATCGCAGTCGCTTACACATGACCTTCTGGCACTCCTAAAGCATAGTCATCGCCACCAAGTGCATGACTGCCGCTCCTTGCGCTGCAGAATTGCTGCGTGCTTGCATCAGCAAGCAGGGTCCTCTGCAGGAGCTGCGGCATCACTGCAGGCCAGTGCAGCTGTTCCTGCAAGCACCTGCAGCCGCCTGCAGGCCCCTGCAGTGGCCACACTGCCTGCTGGGGGTGCTCAGATGGCACAGTGGCTGGCTGGTGCTGCATGTGAGGCCAACATGATGCAGCTGCTGCTGGCGCAGCCAGCAGGAGAGGCGGCACAGCAGCAGCACATGCTGCAAGCACTGGTGAGTGCAGCCACTGCATTGGGGCTGTACCGTGCTAAAGTGAGCAGTGCAAGACATACATTCAGGAAGCAGCCAGCAGCGTGTGGTCTGTTATCGAGTCAAGGGCCCGGCTCCTGCAGCTGACTGTGCTCGTGAAGCAATGATGTCTCACCCTGTGCACCTTTGCTGCTGGCATGGTGGTTTCAAGCCAGCCGTGTCTTGTTGCTGTGCCTTGTTGCTGTGCAAGCAGGGTCACCTGCATGCCAGCCTGAAGCGCTGAAGCTCTCAGGAGTGTTGAAGGAGCAATGGCTTGCGAGTGTCCGGAGCAGCACGATCAGACGTGGCTGCTACCCTGCAGCAGAGGCTTGGGACAGCGCTCCATCGCCCACTGCTGGCACTGGTGAGCACCAGTAGCAGAGGCACTGACGAAAGCCCACAGCTGCTGAGCATGAGAGGCCTGTCCCTGCATGCGCAGATTGGACCCGTGGCTGCTGCTGTGCCTGTCATGCATGCAAGTGCTGGCCCTGTGCAAACACGTTTCCTGCCCCGTTGTCCCGACCGTAGTGCTGGGACAAACGCGGCAGGCGACCCCCTGCAACACAGACACCGTGGAGGCCGGTGCTTTGGATGACAGTGTACAGTGCTTGTGAAGTACTGTAATGCAGGCGTCACTGCTGCTGTTAAGCTACCTGTCAGTGAGCTACGAAATCTGAAAGTTGCTGCTGCCCTCCTGACACCCTGCCGCCCCCCACAATGCCACTTGGCCAGGTTGCAGGTGCAGCCTCTTTGCAGCATGGGCTCAACGCAGCTGGAGGCAAGGCTCGCGCAGTCGGCCAGGCAGCTGCGAAGAGCTGAGGTGCCACTGAACAGGCTGCTTATGAACAAAGGGGCAGGCATGCAGCAGTGGCGGCTGCACTGTGCCGCATATGTAAATGCGGCATTTGGCAGCAGCCCATCGTAGGTCTAGCCTAGACCTGAGGGTATCTCAGAGATACTTGTTGCTTCCAGCAACTGCTTGATACTCAGAGATATTGCATTGACCGTCCATGCAAGGCCTGCCCCATTGATTGGATGTGTGCTGCCCAAGAGACGTGTGCGTTTAAGAGTACTGTATGAAATGGTCCTGTTGGGTGTGCTTGTCTCCAGGCCAACCCCCACATGACGGTCTCGGGTTGTCACCTGCAGGCGCGGTATGCAGCCATGTGTTTCAGCATTGCCAGCCATCAGCAACTTGTGCAACGGTAGACAGGTCTGTGCACTAATGTGCCCGCGTATTGGCTGCATGGTTGTGCTGATCAGTAGTGCCGTGCTGCACACCCAGTGTGCTGTGAGTCACAGCTCTGCTGACTTCAAGAGCGGCGATGCACGTGATGGCTCGCTTGTCGGGGCTTTAATGAGCGTGAGTAAAGTCTGATGCGGACGCTGCTGCGGCACTGATCCTCTCTTCTCTGAGATTCCATTGAGCATTGCTGTCGCTTCGTCACGTCACATGTATGACAGATGCCTGGCTGGCTGAGCCATTCACCTGCAAAGCTATCTAGTGTGTACCTCTGCTCCCTAGCGAGATGTTCCTAGCTTGAATGCTTGCATAGGTGAGCTTCTCTCTGGTGAAAAAACTGGCTGTACGACCGTCATCTTAGGCTCCTAACGAGCTCAGCGTCTTAGCAGCCCACAGATCGGCAGTAATAGATCCTGAATAGGCTTATTGTTGCAACGGAATGGAGGGGCAGCCGCCTGCGGGCCCTGCGCCTTTGTGGCACAGCAAGACAACCGACCAGATACTCAAGGAGCTGGGTACCGGCGTGAATGGCCTGTCATCTCAGGAAGCCGCACAACGGCTTGAAAGGTGCTCTGTTTGCTTGGCAGCGACCTAGCACTTGAATGCAGTTGTCACAGACCACCCCTGCATTTGAATGCTGCATGTCAGCTGTCTTTTCACAAAGCTACCACCACCTGTGTTGGCATGGCAGCTATCACACACATCAAAGAACATTGAACCAGCAGCTGCTACTAGGGAGCGACCAGGGTTGCCTGGCTGCACCAAGACTGCAATTTGTTTGTGCATGCTGCTGTCGCAGGTATGGGCCGAACGCCCTGACTCCCCCCAAGAAGCCAGGCTTCTTTGCAAAGCTATGGGCTCAGGTGAGCGCAGCTTGCAGGAACATGCAGCGCAGCAGCAGCTTTCCAGCCATGTATTATGCAGGCAGGCGTTCACCTGTCCTAGGTCTGTCAGGCACTCCTTCAAGTGTGGATGCTCCTGCAAGGGTTGTTGTTGCTGCCGGCACACGCCCTCAACACCAGCCCACTCATACATGCTTTCGTCACGCTTCGTCGCGTTCCACCTGGGTAGTGTTAGCCTTGTGCTTGAGTTGAGCCTAAACCGGTAGCGCGAGCTGTGCTATTGCAGCCACCTATGCTGCTTAGACTGCAGCACATCAATGCTTACCTTCTCCTGCAACAAGCTCACCATCTCCCAGCACATACGCTGCTGGTTCGGTCTGTGTTGCCCGCTTCTCATCCCAGTTTCCAAACTGTCGTGCCGCTGCTGCTGGCTGCAGCTGAACAACGTGCTCATATTCATCCTGCTGGCAGCTGCAGTGGTGGTGGCTGGCTTGCAGGAGTGGATCGAGTTTGGGCTCATCCTGGCAGTGGTGACCATCAATGTGCTGATCGGCATGGTCCAGGAGGGCAAGGCAGAGAAGGCAGCAGAAGCAATCAAGGCCATGCTGTCTGCATCAGGTGCGTCACATGTCCTTGTCTCACCAGGTTGTTGCTGTCTCATTTGTTACCTGTTTAGGAGGGGAGGGCAGAAAAGTCAGCAGAGGCAAAAGCCATGCTACCTGCGTCAGGTGCGCTGCGCAGGGTGCATGCAGCGCCTTTTGCAGGACTTGTCTTGCAGTGTGTACGCCACCCTGATGCATCTGCCGACTGCATCAGGTGCGCTGCACAGCGTACATGCAGTGCTCTTTGCAGGACTTGCATTGCAGCATAAATGATCGCCTGATGCGTCCGCTGCAGTTGCATGGTGGGCACCAAAGTTTCATCTGTGTGGTGCATGCCGCACGCCTCCCCTGCTGTGCCGTGTCCTGCGGCTGTGCAGCCACGGTGCTGCGTGATGGCAAGCGCATCAGCATCGATGCCGACCAGCTGGTACCTGGTGATGTGGTGTTCATCAAGAGCGGCGACAAGGTTCCGGCTGACTTACGCATGCTGCAGGTCACCAACCTGCAGGTGAGCAGCAGCAGCAGAAGACGAAGGGACAGCATTAGTCGCCAGCACTTACAGCACCTGCTTTAGGGTGCCAGCAGTTGGCTGGCTGTACCTCCTGCAGCAGCAGCAGCACCAGCGTCGGGCAGCAGCCAGCTAGCTGGGTAATGCACTTGCAGCTTGATGTACATGTGGTGCTTGTGCTGGTGAGTCCCGGCTATTGCAGCCTGCACGCGGCAACTTGTTATGGATGCTTGTCAGAATGGCCCCACCAGCGACCGCAGTACTCCGCCAGTCGCGTGACAGACGCCGTCTGTGCCTCAGCTGCTCCGCTGCAACTGTTGCTCTGAGCTGCTAGCCATTACTGCGGGTGCGACAGCACAGCATCACTCGACTCCAAAACACACCTGTCTGTCTGTTTGCTGCTGTCCTGCAGGTGCAGGAGGCCATGCTGACAGGCGAGTCCATGCCAGTCAGCAAGAACCTCTCGCCCGCGCCCGAGCGTGCAGGCCTGGGTGACCGCAAGTGCCTGGCGTACAGCGCGACCAGCGTGTCATCTGGGCAGGGCTTGGGTGTGGTGGTGGCCACAGGTGACGCTGCAGAGATTGGGCAGATCAACAAGATGGTCAGTGAGGTGAGGGCGGCCTGCAGGACAGCTGTTATCCGGCATCCATAAAATCTCTGGGAAACCGGTTTTCAGATGATCTACACCGACAGGCAAGGCAGAGCATTGCCTGATGATCTTTCAAAGCGCAGCAAGAGTTACAGGGCGTGGTTGCGATATACCCTGCCAAGCGTCCAGTGCATTGTTTGCTTTTGGTAGCTGTGCAGCCCTCAAACTGCAACTGAATCCCAGCTGTGTGCCGTGCACCACACATCAGCCCCAACGGCAAATCGTTACAAACAGCCAGTCACGCATTTGACCTCTGCTGCCAGCATGTGCACAGGAGAGCACCCCTTGTTGACTTCAGTCGCTGCTGCTGGTGCTGCTGCTGCTGTCGCTCAGTAAGTTTCACCTACATGTGCTGCTGCTGCTGCTGCTGCTGCCGCTGCTGCCAGGTGGACAATGTCAAGACCAACCTGCTGGTGCAGATGGAGATCCTGGGGCGCTGGCTGGCCATTGTTGTGGTGGCCATTGCGGTGGGCGCTTTCCTGCTGGCGCTGCTGCGTGCAAAGGAGCCTTTTGTGGACGCCTTTGAAAGCGCCGTGGCCATTGCAGGTACGCAGCTGCATTGGCACGTGCTGCACACCTTTACACACTGCACACTGACTATGAAGGCATTGTGGATGTGTAAATGTTTGGGAGTTGATCTCCTGCACTTGTTCATGCCATCGCTGCATGCTGCTGCTGCGGTGCGTGCAGAGGGCCACATGCGCATGTGCTGTGGTTGGTGGTAGCCAGGTGATCTGGCGTCCCGGAAGGGAGCTGCCGCTAGAAGATGCTCATGTCAGCATTCAGGCTGTGCATGGCTGTTTGTTGCAGCAGCTGCGCAGTGCACCCTTTGTGCAGACAGTTGTCACTTACCCGCTGCTGCTGCTGCTGCTGCTGCTGCTGCAGTGGCAATGATCCCTGAGGGCCTGCCTGCGCTGGTGACCATCGTGCTGGCGCTGGGCACCAAGAAGATGGCCGACCACAACGCCATCATCCGGCAGCTGCCCTGCGTGGAGGTGTGTATGACTGCTTTGTTACACTCGTATAGTAGTCGGTAGCTGGGTCAGGCTTTGATGCCGTGGCACTGCATAACCCTTGATGTGCTAGCAGCATGCAGCTGCAGCAAAGCATAAAAGAAGATGGCCGACCACAATGCCATCATCCGGCAGCGGCCCTGCGTGGAGGTGGGTGGTGCTGCATTTCTGTTATTTGTTACCTTCCGTTTGTCGGCCTCACACGTTGGTGTGTCTGCACTTTGCATCTGATGCTGCCGCCACACCCTTGGCAGCCCAACAGTCATCTGCTCCGCCAAATTGCTGTTACTGCTGCTGCTGCTGCTGCTGCTGCTTGTCCACTGCGCAGACCCTTGGAAGCTTGACCGTCATCTGCTCCGACAAGACAGGCACGCTCACCAAGAACGAGATGACGGCCGTGGCAGTGCAGAGCGCAGGCGCTCGCTACAGCATCACAGGCGTGGGCTATGAGCCTAAGGGCAGCTTCACACGCGAGTGAGTAATCCAGGGTGCAAGCAGCAGTTGCTGTTGCTGCGTGTGCAGCATGCCAGAAAGCATACGGCTGGCTGCAACCAAGCAACAGGCTGGTATACTTTCTATGGTGTTGAATCAAAGTAATGTATGTGCTATGCTGCACACAACGGCTAGTGTGCTGATAAATTGGTTGGTTTCAAGTTCCATCAGCAGGATGTATAGATGGGCAGTATCCAGCATCGCTAGCAACGTCTCCGCTGTCAGCTGCCCTGACAGCAACTCTCTTCAGCTGCCTGCTGCTCAAAGGTTTTCCTTCGCTGCTGCCCTGCAGCGGCCAGCCTGTCACAGCCAGAGACATGAGCAGCGTTGCTGCGCTGCTTGAGGGCTGCATGCTGTGCAACGACTCGCACCTGCACCAAGAGACAATGCCAGATGGCAGGCAGGCCTGGCTGCCCAATGGGGCCCCTACCGAGGTAAGGGGCACTAAGCACATAACAACATGCAGCAGGTTCTGGCACCAGGCTGGTAACTATCCATTCCTCAGCAGACAGGCTGCTGCTCAGTACGTACCGGCGAACCTGCAGGGGCAGTACTGCTCTCATGGGCAAAGCAGCGCAGCCTGCACCAATCTCTTGTCAATGGCCCGCTGACAGCGTCTATCCACACGAATGCAAATACGCATCTCCGGCTGAAGCATTGCGTGCTGTCATGTGCGTAATGCATGTGCAGGTGGCGCTGATCACTGCCGGCCTCAAAGCAGGCCTCAAGCTGGACGCCCTCACAGCAGCCAAGCCCCGCATTGCCTCCGTGCCCTTCGAATCCGAGCACAAGTTCATGGCCACAGTGCACCAGGCAGGCCCTCCCAGCAGCAGCGGCACTGGCACCAGCCGCCGCATCATGTATGTGAAGGGCGCACCTGACCGGCTGCTGCCGATGTGCAGTGGCCAGCTGGCCGGTAACGGCGGTGGCAGCGGCAGTGCTGCTGCTGCTGCTGCTGCTGACCTGGCGCCGCTTGATGTGGAGTTCTGGCAGCGTGCTCAGGAGGAGCTCAGCAGCCAGGGCCTGCGCGTGCTGGCGCTGTGCAGGTGACCACGAGTTTGCGGTATGAATTTCAACGGTTGGAGTGTAAAGTAAAGCCGTGCACGTTGCGCTCGCCTGTGCATGGGGCAGCAGGCACTGGCATCTTTGTAGGTTGGTGCGGTACCTGGCAGCAGCTGACATGCTGTTGCTGCAGTTCGCTGCTGCAGCTCAAGCTCCCATGCTGTGTGCCCTGTCTGGCTGCTGCTGCTGCTGCTGCTGCAGGGGGGAGGTTGGGCCTGAGGAGGACCTCGCACTGCTGAACCCTCAGGCGCTGCTGCAGCGGCCGCCCAGCTTGGCTTTTGTGGCGCTGATTGCCATCCTGGACCCACCCAGGGAGGAGGCGATTGAGGCAGTGAAGGTGGCGCATGATGCAGGCATCACAGTCAAGATGATTACAGGTGGGGTGAGGGCTGGACCACAACAATCAGATGTACCTGACTCGCATATGCTGCTGCTGCTGCTGCTGCTGCTGCGAATCCGCAGCAGTCAACTTTGAACTTGTGTCTGTAATGCTATGCAAGAGGTGGACATAAAAATCACGCCAGCATGCAAGCCTAAGCTCAGCACTTCGCTTTCAACTGGGTTTTGGCGGGTGCTCCTGCATGCAAGCACTTTTTTTGTTACCTACTGGCAGTGTGTCAGCACCCAACTGAGCACCCATTTCCACATGGCCGGCAACCCTGCATGCTGCTACAGGGTGCCAACTGTGCAGTAATGCATGTGATGCTCAGAGTCAATGATCTTCATCTCTCTTCTGCTGTGCGCGTGCACACTCTGCCAGCACACTCACACTGATACCACTGCCTTGCATAATCACTGCCAATGCACCTACAGGTGACCACGCACTGACTGGCTTGGCCATTGGCAAGATGCTTGGCATTGCCGGCAACGGCAGTGTCCTCACAGGCCCTGAGATTGATGACATGGACGACATCGCGCTGCGTGCTGTGGTCAACGACTGCAACATTTTTGCGCGCGCCTCTCCGGAGAACAAGCTGCGCATTGTGCGGGCGTTGCAGACTGGCCCTGCATACCCAGGAGCCATGGATGGAGATGACGATGATGATGATGGGCCTCCGCCTGGCAAGGAGGATGCAGCGCAGCAGAGCAACAACACCAACATGCACAGCAGCAGGCAGCCTGACAAGCATGCATCACGCGGTGTTGCAGCTGCACCAGTGGGTGATGCTGTGCCTGTGACGCTGGCGCGCGGGACAGCCACAACGCTGAGCAGCAGCGGCAGCATGAGGGATGTGCGTGTGGACGTTGATGAGGATCCGGAGGAGCAGGTTGGGCGGCAGGTGGTGGCCATGACTGGAGATGGCGTGAACGATGCGCCTGCTCTCAAGGTGGGTGCGCTGGTCTTGGTGCAGCAGGTGGTGCTGGTAGCAGGGTAGGTGAAGGAGCCTGCAGTCAGCCCTTGTGTTAAAACGTCACATTCTTTACTAGCGATCATACTTGAAACTCTTTGAGGTTGTTGCGCTTTGCAATCCACAAATGTGGGCAGGCTGCATCTGCTGCAAATTGGCTGTCCCCTGCTACATTGCGTCCCACCTTGTTCGTCAGCAGCAGCCCAGTCCATGTTGCAGTGCAGCACCTGCAAGTTCAAACTGGCCTCAAGCTGACGCTTATACTGCTGCCACTGCTGCTGCTGCTGCTGCAGGCTGCCGACATTGGTGTGGCCATGGGCATCACCGGCACTGACGTGTCCAAGGAGGCTGCCAAGATGGTGCTGGCGGACGACAACTTTGCCACCATCGTGGCAGCAGTCAGGGAGGGCCGCAGGGTGAGGGGCCTTGGCATATGTTGCGCATCATGCGCTTCATCGGTTGTATTCTCTGCGCATGCGCTCTGCGCCATCCTGCTGACGTGTCTGTCTGCGCTGCGGCTCGTCGTACCTACTGTTGTGGGATAGCCTGCCTCAACTCCGGTTGGCTCTGCACCAATGGCACTGATGCATACGAGGTGCTGCTGCTACTATCAAGGGGTGTAAGACAACCTGCGCTAGAACCTGGCTTTTGAACCTGCGCTGTTACGAGTTCAAAGGGACTTGAGCATGCGACGCTGTGTTGCTGCTGCTGCTGCTGCTGTTGCTGCTGCCAGGTGTGGGACAACCTGCGCAAGATCCTGCTGTTCAACCTGCCGGTCAACTTTGCTCAGGGCACGAGCATCTTCTGGGCCTACGTGATTGGATTCCACGAGTCACCCCTCACAGCCATCCAGGTGAGCGTAAATGGGGCACTATTTGTGGCTGTGGCTGTGTATGCGTCTGTGTGCTTTGTGCTGGTTTCACATGGCTTTGGGTCGCAACACAGCCAACCAGATGATGTACATGGGGCACCTTGTTGTGACTGTGGCTGTGTTTGATTCTGTGAGCTGTGTGCTACTGACATAGGCTCTCGTGTGCTCTCACTGCCATCCAGTGCTGTCGTTCATTGTTCAGCATCTGCAAGCAACATCCCAGGTTTAGCTACCTTCCTGTGCCTGTGACACGGTGTGTGTGATGTGCGCGTACGTCATCGGCTTGCACAATTCACCCCCTAAATGAAAACATAAAATGTTTTGTGTGCTGTCATTGCCCCAGGTGCTGTACGTCAACATGGTGACTGCAGTGACCATGGGCATGGCCCTTGCAGCAGAGCCCGCCGAGCCCAACATCATGCAGCGCCCTCCGCGGCGCCCCGGCAAGCGCCTGCTGGGCAAGCTCATCCTGTGGCGCTGCTGCTTCGTATCAGTCCTGATCGTGGTGTTAGTGCTGGGCATGTATGCCTGGGGCGGTGCCGAGGGCCGATCCATTCACCGCCGCAGAGCTGAGGCATTCAACACGCTGGTATTCAGTGAGATCGGGTACTCGATCACTACGCGCTTTGTCAAGGCGTCTGCGCTGCACCCGCGCGTGTTCCGCGGCAACTGGGTGATGCTGGCGTCAGTCTGCGTGACGGCCGCGCTGCAGGTGCTGCTGACGTTTGTGCCTGGCCTGAACTGGTTCTTTGCAATGCCGGAAGCCATGGGAGGGATCCAGTGGGTGCGCGTGCTGGTGTGCATGGTGGTTGTGTTCCTGGTGGTTGAGGCAGAGAAGGCGCTGGTTGATCCAGTGCTGATGCCGATTGTGAGGCCCGTGCTTGACTTTGCTGCCAACCACTCGCCGCGCTTCCTGTGGCTGCCAAACCCAAAGAGGATGATGCGCAGGCTGAGGACGCGCAAGGAGGCTTGAAGGGTGGTGTGCGGCACGCTGGCTTGAGGTGTGTTTGTTGGGTTGGTGGCTGCCGCAACAGCGATGCGCTCATTTCTGCTGACGATGGTGCCAGGCAGGCAGCTAATGTAGCTGCATGTTACTTGAGTGACAGAGGCCGCAGCGCAGCCTTTTGAATGTTGGCGAGCAATGGCAATGATCTTTTTTGTGCTACGTGTAGCGTGGCATTTTGCCTCTGGTTGTAGAGGATTGCGCATGCAGGAAGTGGCTGCAGAACTCAATGCTGAGGTCAGCTGTTGTGAGGCATGTGCCTGTCGCTTCTGGCACACACTCATACTCAATCTGGTGTTTAGCTTCTTTGTACTTTGCTTTTCTAGCAGCACTGCTGTTGCAGAGCAGGGCTCTGTGTGTGCACCTTCCAATTCGACGTGTTCAGGAACACAACCGCCACAGTTGAGGGGGCAGGAACCTTGGTGCGGTGCAGCAGAGCAATGTTTCGACGACGGCGTAGGGGTGAGGCATTGCGTGGCTGCTGATGACTGCTGCAGGCTATGTACAATGCATGCTGTGCTGATGCGTTTTGTAAGTGTGGACAGGCATCAAGGCTGGTACCTCTAGCAGCACTGTTGTTGCAGGGCTCTGTTTGTGCACGTTCCAACTCAGCCTGGCGTTCAGGAACCCAATCGCCACAGTTATTGGGGGAGGAAACTTGGAGAGGTGCAGCATGGCTCTTTTTGAGGACGGCATAGGAATGATGGCTGTGCATGTCTGACGACTTCCGTGTGCTACCCAGGGTGCATGCTGTGCTGATGCATTCTTGTATGCGTCTGGAAAGGCAACTGGGCTGATTTTTGAGTTATTAGTGGAGATGAGTTAATAGGGGAGATGATGTTGCAACCAACCAGCCTCTTATGTGCGAACTCAACGTGTGCAGCTTCTGGCAAACCAAGCTGGAAGTCACCCGCCACGCCAAGCTGCTGTGGCGCAGCTGCTGGCAGGCACAATGCATCGAACCCACTGTTGCTTTCTGGTGGTTTCGGTTGCGTCTGCTGCAGTTCAGCCTGCTGCAGTTTCACTCTGGCCCGGCTGTGGTGGCATCCGCAGCAAAGCATGCTTGCTAGGCTGGCTGTACTATCTGCGCAGTGCTGATACTTGAGCGCGGCCCAGTTGGCTACAACATCTGCATGCGAGTGGACGAGACTGCCAGCTAAGATCCATGTGCCACAAAATGTTGAAATAGTCAAACTTGACGTGTATGCATGCACGTATCTCTGTGCCTGTGTTTGTGTCTGTCCGTGTGTCTTTGTGTATGGCGCTTGGCCCGCCTGGGTGCGTGCCTGATGGGTAGGTATGTGTGTGCCTCTGTTTCGGTGTCAGTGTGGGGTGGGGCAGTATGTGTGAGGGTGGGTGTGCTGTGCGCATGCGGGTGTGTGCGTGTTGCATGTGGGTGCGTGCCAGCATGCGCTGCTGCCAACCACGCGGTCATGTGCAGCCGTGCTGGCTGCCGCCAGCCAGGCAGACGTGACAGCATGCTGCATGTGCTGATGCCTGCGTGCATTCGGCAGGCATCTTGTGTCCAGCACTGTCTGAAACGTTTTGTACGTTGACTTGGTTTTTTTGTGGAGCACAGCCACGCCTCGGTTTGCGTATGCCAGCACTTGTGCGCACGCGTGCATGGCTGCCGCCCTTGCAGTGCATCAAGCGCTGTGTCTGGCACCAATGTGACTTGTGAAGCATGGTGGCGTGCTTAGGGGGTGTCAACAGTCTGCTGAACCACCTGGCCCTTGCAGCAGCATGAGGTGCGTGCAGGTAGTACTGCCAGTGTGATTGATGATGTTTTCCTAAACAGCGCGCCCCTTGGTTGACCAGGGCAGATGCATTTGTGCTCATTTTACCACTATGCTGATCAGCATGGAGCATGCGAGCACCAGTGTGTTCAGTTCACATTGATGATTCAGTTGTGATTACCTTGGGCGGTAAGTGCCGGCTTGTAACGCAGCAGTTACAGATCACGTGGTGAGGGGCCTCATGAATTTTGATCTGAACAAATCAGCTGATCCTGTGGCAGTATGGGTCCCTCCAGGCTGCTGCTGCCAGCCGGGTGATGATTTGCATGTACTGACACAGCAGTAGGATACATCATGTATCCTACGATTTTGACACCATGTCGGCCAGCTAAGTCCACTGCTTACATGTACTGTGAAAACTCTCTGTCAACAGCAGTTTGGCAAACACCGCAGATGTCACAACGTGCTGCACACAGTGCTATAGTAGCAGAGTAGTAAGGTAACAAAATTGCCAGCAGCAGATGCGTATCTGTGCATACACAACTTACATTACACATCAGAACAAACCAGTATACTGCTACGCAGAGCTGCTGCTAATGCAGAGTGCCATATCATATCCCAGCTTGTAACAGGCCTGTTTACTGCACAACCGTCACTGCTGCCGAAGCTTGGGAGCGTTGCAGTATTGTCAAGATTGAGTTGCACCAAGAAGTAGCAGCTGGCAGGCTACGGCGGCCCACCTCCCGGCTTGTAGACAATCAAACACACACTGGCCCAACAGTTCTCCAGTTTTTCAAAAAAGATAGTACACCAATTTTGCACAGTCCTGCCTCCCTCTTCCCCCTCCCCCGCCCTTAGTGCCACACCTTGCACAACATGTTTGCTTGGCCCCACCAGTTTGTGGTGTGAAATGCTGCCAGACGTTTCAACAAGCCGCTGCCCATAACAATGTTAGTGACACTATTGTAACCCACAGCAGCAACAAAGCAATGCTGCAGTGCGTCATGACCAGCCGGATAGGCTGGTCCACAGCGCGAACAGAACAACATTTGCTTGCCGGCATCCAGAGTGCAGCTGCACATGCGCAGTTTGTCAGCATGTGCAAGCTGGCAACCTCACCGGCAGTACTGCTGCCAGACCATCTGAAGACAACAATTCGTTCCTTCTCAACTTCAGCGCAGCAAAAAGCCCAGTGTCAGCTGTACTTGGCATCAGATCCCAGCAAAGCCTGGTCTGGGTGTGCTTTTCCAAGACAAGCAATGCCAAACGCCTTTAGTTTTTCTGGCCGGCAGTGTCTTGCCTGGCAGCAGAGGACCTTGTAACACAGCCTGTGCAAGAAATCAAATGATAGATACATACTATGCTGCATGCACGCATGCTGTATGCGGCTAGCATGTGAATGGTTGTCAGTGAGCAAGAGATCCAGTGCTATGCGGTATGCAGGAGTAAGAGATACATACTATGCGGTAACATGTCAATGATTGTCAGAAAGTGCAGGCATCAAGGCACCGTCCTGCTGCATATGCCAGCCGCACCCCCACTGCATGCTCGTAATGCCAGTGACACCAACATTGCTTCGAATGCGTGACGCAAAAACTCAGCATACCAAACACGCGAGCTGTTCAGGCACTACCATGAACATGAACTGTTGTCGTTGGTCCAGCAAATGGTCTTGGCAACGGTCATTTGCGTTGGGATTGCGACACACTCCTGCTGCCTGCGCTCTGGCAGCAACTGTGCTGTCGTACCCGACTGACACTGCATTGGACAGCAACATGGCAGTACAATGCCGCCGCTGCCGCCGCCGCTGCTGCTGCTGCTGCTGCTGCTGCTGCTGATACTGCAGTGGCAAGCTGTAACAAAAGCAAGTGCATTTGCAGCTGCAGATGCTGCTGCTGATGCTCCCAGCCCTCTGACATCATCCCAGCCCAAGCAGCACCGGAGCCACAGCACACACCAGCACAGGCATGAAGTCTGATACCAGCGTCACTGCCCTGGAGTGCCATCATCCGGCAACGGCCACTTCTGCCCAATCTCCTTCAGCCACACCGGGTACAGCTGACAACCATGCAACTGACCAACTGGATCCAGCATCCTTCGACACGGCGACATATCAGACTTGAGCAGAGCAGCAGCACTGGTGCTTGCAGGAGCCAGCACGCACCAGCAGTCTTCGTATCCACACCACAACGAGAGCTTTCCTACAGCAAGCACTGCTGGTTCCACTCCTTGCTTTGCTGCTGCTGCTGCTGCTGCATCCTCTGCCGTAGCCAGCTCATTTGAATACATGTCCACCTGGACCCTGGGCCTAGCTGGCAGATGGTTCTTGTAGAAGGGCTTCTCTACCTTCACCAAGCCTTCAAACAAAACTGCTGTCCCACGAGCAGGCACTGCTGCTGCTGCTGCTGCTTCTGCTGCTGCTGCGCTGCTGCCTGCTGCGCCTTGCTGCACAATGCGTGCCCTGTGCACTGTTTCAAAGTCGTCTTCTGCCACCCAATCATACATCAGCAGCTCATAACAGCAGTTTGAGCTCAGCAAACAGCCAGCAGCAGCTGCTTTGTGTACATGCAGCTGCAACCTGTGGTGTGGCTCGGCCCTTCGGGCTGCTGACTGCTGCCTGGCCTCTTTCTTCCACTGGCGCCAGCGCTGCTCTGCCTCCTGCATCATCTCGTTGTAGCTGTCACCATTCAAATCGTGACACGACGGAGCCCAAGTCAAACCCTGTGTCAGGCCATATGGCCGAGCTGCTGCTGATTCCCAGCCGCTCGTGCTGTCCCTGCTAAAGGCTGAATGTGCCTGGCCTTCAGTGCTGCGCTGCCATGCTGAGTCAAAGCCATCTCCAGCTTCATGCGCTGAAGGCTCATGCAAATCATGCTCTTCAATGGTGAGTATCTCCTCCATATGTGCCACTTCTGCCCTATGATACCTGCTGCGGCCTGCCCCACCTGCTGCTGCTGATGCCACGACGTGTCTCGAGTGCTGACCAGCAACAAACCTAACCCTCCTGCCTGACCTCCAGCTGGAAGCACCGCTGCTGCTGCTGCTGCTGCCGCCGCCGCCTAAATGCAGCGATGAGGATGATGCAGCCCTGCCACTGCTTCCGGCTGCTGGCAAACATGCTCTGCCCTCAACACTCTGCTGCTGCTGCTGCTGCTGCTGCTGCTGCTGCTGCTGCTGCCGCTGGGGTTGAAGCTGGTTAGTGTTCAGCTCCCTGCCAGCTGCAGCTGATGTGGCATGCATAGGCCTACATGCATCAGCCGCATCACAGGGCAGCAGCAGGCCTACTGTTGGCTCAGCCTTTACGGCAGCCGCTGCATTGTTGGTGGCAGGTTGCTGAGTGCCGGCTCTAGTAACAAGCCAAGCACCTTGGCTGCGGGCAGGTTCAGCCCTGCAGTGCGTGTCAGCTGGGCCACAGTGCTGCACACGGCCTGCTTGCTGTTGATGTTGCGGCTGACGCTGCCGGCGCTGCTGCCAATGCTGCTGCTGCCACTGCTGCTGCTGCTGCTGCTGCTGCTGCTGCTGCTGGTGGTGGTAGTTGAACTGTGGCACGGGTTTGAAGCACTGATCATGCAGCCTCGCCTGCGGCTGCTGCTGCTGCTGCGACCGCCGCGGCGGTGGTGGCGGCATGTCCCTTGGCTGCAGATGCTGAGCAGTGCACTGCATGCCAGGTTGTGGCCAGCCCCTGGGCGTCATCATACTGTGCACGTTCAAGTGTGCGGGCGGTTCCTCCTCATGTTTGATTTGAACGTGCTGCTGCTGCTGCTGCTGCTGCTGCTGCTGCTGTCTGGTTGGGTAGTACACTTGTCTACTGCTGCAGGGCTGTTTGGTGGTGCAGCAGCCTCTGCTGGCCCTGCAACGAATGTGCCAGCATCACTCAGGCATCCCGCTCAGCAGCTCATCGCGCACCTTGACATCACAGCACTGGAGCGTATGCTCCAACATGGTGGGCACAAGTTGCTGCATGCTAGAATGATGAGCATGCCTGCAGCAGAGCGCCATGCTGAAGCAGGTTACGTCGTCGCGTCAGCTGTCTCAAAATCAAAGGCAGCAGATACAACTGTGCCGCCACTTCTCGTCTAATGCCCAGACACGGGAGCCGCTGAGTCAATCCCTGCGCACCTTGACTGACTGCGTGAAAGCCGTCTTCAAGCATGTTACTATGCCAGCTGCTGCTGTCTGCCATGGCTTGTAGAAGTCGCCCTGCCATGGTGCACGTGACACAGCAGCGGCACTGCCACAATGAAATCAGCTGAGCTGTGGCAAATCATGGCGCATTGCACGGCAGCGAACCCCATGGTGTCGCCCACTTTGTTGAAAAGCGTCGTGAGGCATGAGCTGCAGACAAACGCTGGCTGGGACATTCTGAGCAGGACCGAACGATCACATCTCGAGAGAGCTCATGCCCCAGGCTCAGCATGCAATGTAGCGACTGTGACAGCAGGTTGGTACATTCGTTGATTCAGCGGTGGGAAAGTACGGTAGGTTCCTTTCAGTATGGTCTGATCGCAACTCACCGAGCACGGACTATACGACGTCTCGAGGTCACGCACGTGATGCTGCTGCTCCCAGCCTGCTTGTCGTACGATACTCAGCTAGCAGGCCCTGAATACTCTGGCGTTTTTTGTTTAACTATCTGAGGTGAGGTGAAGGCAGATACGGGCGTGATGCATTGACTGTCGGAGAGCACACATCGGGCTCCTTCGCCAAGTGACCTGAAGCAGGCAAGCACTGTTCGCTTTTGAAACACAATCTTTTACACACACGAACGTAAGACAGCCCGACGCACCGTTGCAAATGCCCATGCAAACCCACAACTACCATGCCATGGCATGGCACGTGGGTGCACCAAGCATGCCTGTATGACCTTCAACACCACACCAGCTGCTGCAGCTGCTGTAGCTGCACTACCTCCCACGCACGCAGCACACATTCAAACTCCACAGCTGTGCCTAAAGCGTAGTAAGCCGCACTAAGCTCCCTCCCGCATCTGCTGACGCCGGCCACTGCCACCTTGCAGCTGCCTGCATGGAACACTGCTCCTGCCCCTGCCCCTGCTGCGGCCTCTACCTCTGCTGCCCCTGCCTGCCACGGACTGTACCCCTGCTGCCCCTGCCTGGCGTGCAATCTACTGCAGCTGCCTGCGTCAAGCACTGCCCCTGTGCCTGCCCCTGCCCCTAGCCCCGCCGGCGCCGCTGCTGCTGCTGCTGCCGCAGCTGGGCCTCATGTGCTGCGCTGTCGCTGTCACTCCCGCTGATGCCGTCACTGTCGCTCCCGCTGCCGCTGCTGCGCGTTTCACACCCACTCACCACGTATTCCAGTTCCAGCTGCTGCTGCTGCTGCTGCTGCTGCTGCTGCTGCTGCTGCTGGGCGAGGCTGTTCCGCCGCCTGCCGCCTGGTGTAACCTCTGCTGCTGCTGCTGCAGCTGCAGCTGCTCCTGCCACCGCACCATCTGGCATGTAATCATCTTCATCACTGCCTGCTCGCCTTCTCCGCCTCCCGACCCCACTGCCTCCCCGACCCCGCTGCCGCCTACCCTGCTGCTGCTGCTGCTGCTCCTCATCCTCAGAGTCCTGCTGTGCTAGCCGCTGCACCCTCAGCTCTGCTGCTGCACGCGCCCGGCGGCTCTGCCTGACTCCAACAGCAGCAGGCACACCATTAGCAGCAGCTGCAGCTGCAGCCCCTGCGATAACATCTGCCCACGCTGCTGCCCTGCTGCTGCCAGCCAGCAGGCCAGCTACTGCCAGCTGCCGCTCCAGCTGCTGGTCAAACACGTGCGAGTCAAACGTTTGACCAGCCTCAGCAGCAGCATTTGCTGCTGCAGCTGCTGCAGCTGCAGCGCGTGACGAACCAGCTGCAGCAGCACGCGAAGACCTAGCAGCAGCTGCACGAGAAGACCCTGCAGAAGCAGCAGCTGCTGCTGAACTAGACGGCCCTGCTGCTGCTGCTGCTGCGGCTGGACCTGAAGGCAGCGGTGCTGCAGGAGGCAAGCTAGGCGTTGCAAACAAGCTCTCCAGCTCAGCAGCACGCACCCTCTGGCTATCTGCCTTCAACGCCCCTGCCGTCGCCTGCGCTGCTGCTGCCGCCGCTGCTGCTGCTGCCGCTGCGCCGCGGAAGCCGGTGGACGGGCCTGCTGCTGCTGCTGCTGCCGGCGCGACGTCGGCCCAGCGGCTGGTACCCGGCACGTGTGCGCCGCTGCGGCGTGCTTCAGCCAGCTGCATGATCTTCTCCTCGATTGAGCCCTGCAAGCCGGCCACAACATCATGTTGAGTGACACGTGGACAACTTGCAACGGAGTTGAGAAGTCAGCACAGTGGCGGCTGCAGTTGCTGGGGCCTAGATGCATTTTGGCTGACTTGAGTGTCAAGGGAGCTCAGCCGGCCAACAGCAGCATCACTTGCGCCTTGTGTAAGGTGGCAGCCAGCAGGAGTGCACGTAACATAGGTTGGAAGTATTACATTGCCCTGCAATCTCGCCGTGTGTGACAGTTTCCTGGAGGCCCGTGGTTCTCAAGCCGAAGCAATCACATGCCAGAGCAGCGCACCTTGACAAACAGCCGCTTGACCACCACCTCGCGCCGCTGGCCCATGCGCCACGCGCGCCCTGCACGGCAGCAGCACGGAACACCAAGCGTCAACTAATTGGCGCAAGCTACTGTGCCAACACTAGCAATAGTCCCCAGGACTCCAGCAGTAACACGTAGCAGCAGCGACAGTAGTACACCGTCCACACATGCTGCTGCACTCTACTCACCGATGGCCTGCTCCTCCAGTGCAGGGTTCAAGCACGGCTCCAGCAGGAACACGTGGTTGGCTGCAGTCAGGTTGATGCCGCAGGCGCCGCTGCGCACACTCAGCAGAAACACTGCGGGCAGCGAATGGGCGGGCAGCGGCGCACAACACGCGTGAGGGTTGCTGCAACAGCTGTGCCGTTTGATTCTACACTGAAATCACAACCAGGGCAGTTGATGGTACCCTGCCATGCCCAAAACAGCAGTGCACAGGCTGCTGGCATGCACAATTGTAGCGGAAACATGGCACACCAGCATTCTGGCCCCCTAATCTTCCCCAACCTGTGGTGGGCGGGTCCTTCTGGAAGTTCTTGATGGCTGCTGTGCGCTGGTTGAGCGGCATGCTGCCGCTGATGGAGCGGAAGCCAAAGCCGGCTGCAGGCAGCGCCTTCTTGAGCCACTCCAGCGTGCTGTTGTACTGCGTGAACACCAGCGCCTGACCGGCAGCAGCAGCAGCAGCAGCAAAAGCAGCAGCAGTTTCGGCGGTTGGGTACATGTGGAATTAGGTGCAGAGCAGAGAGGGCCTGCAAGTCAGATATGTTGTGCTGTGTTGACGGCTACGCTGCATGTAAAATATTTACCGTTCAGCGCTTTTGTACATCCAGGGCATGCTCTAAGCAAGAATGCTGCCGGGAGTGATCTTGTGGGGCGCATGCATGGCAGGCAGGCAGGCACACTGTACAGCCGCGGATGCACTGCTGCTAAGCTGGCTGCTACAGCCAGCAAAAAGCGACACAGTTCAGCAGCAGCTGCATGCATGGGCTGCGTCATTTCCTGCCCACCTTGCTGCTGGGGTCTGCGGCACGCATTGCTGCCAGCTCCTGCACGGGCACAGCAGTAGCAAGCACCACCAAACAGCAGCAGGACTCAGCGACTCAGAACATCGCTAAGGAAATGTGCAAACGCAAGTATCAGGCTACCATACAATTACTGACCACAATCGTAAAGCTGACAATTACAGCTGCCAGGCAAGCTCTGCATGCTCTGCAACCTCAGGACTCAGCAGGACTCCTGAGACGTTGCTTGCCTCAAAACCATGTCTACTGCCTCACCTTGAGCAGCACCTTCAGCTTGCTGTCACACACCACCAACCCGCTCCTCCCCTGCAACCATATCCCTCGGGCAACCTCCCTCAGGCAACCTCAAGACTAGTGCTTGCACGCTGCTTGCCTCAAACCATGTCTACTGCCTCACCTTGAGCAGCACCTTCAACTTGCTGTCACACACCACCACCCGCGAGCCGTCCTCCGCGCCAGCTTCTGCTGCTGCTGCCGCTGCCGCCCAGTCCTCCTCATCTGCCTGCTGCTGCTGCTCCACCAGGCCGGCCTTCAGGTCTTTGCTGCTGATGCCGGAGCGGCACAGCGGGCACAGCTTCTTGCTCTGCAGGCAGCTCAGGATGCACTCCTGCACAAAGTGCAGCCACACGGCAAAGTACACAGGCATGGTAGAGGTTGATGCATGCAGCTGACAGAGCATAGCCAGAGGATGAGCCATCCACCTGTTTGAAGTCTGTTTGAAGTCTGTTTGAAGTCTTTATTAACGCCTGAATTATGCCACAAAGCTAGCACCTCACCTTGCAGAACTAATGCGCAATTACCTGCGTGTAGTTCACATGCGAGCATGCATGCATGCATGCAAACAATAACATCCTCACCTTGCAGAACCAGTAGTTGCAGGGCGTCACCACCGGCACCTCCAGCACGTCCAGGCACACCACACACTCCCGCAACCCTGCTTGCATGTCAGCTGCTGGAGCACGCAATCCGAATACCTGGCTGGTGATCTCCTTACTAATGTCAAATGCAAGCTGTGCGCAACTCCCCATGTACATAGCCTATGCACGCATGCCTCCAAGCGTGTGTGGATCATACGCAACCCTAAATAACAACATCCTCACCTTGCAGAACCAGTGGCCACATGGTGTCACCACTGGCACCTCCAGAACATCAAGGCACACCACACACTCCGCATCCTCAGGGGCAGCCACGCCAGCACAGGGCAGCCCAGCCGTCAGCAGGCTGCTGGTGGCTGCGGCTGCTGCTGCCAGTGCCTCGGGAGAGATGGGCAGGTCGCCCAGCGTGCGGGACAGGTCGATGTCGCGGACCTGTGTGTAGGCAGTGATGATCAGCAACAGCGGTGTGGACATGTGGGACAGATGTACATGAGTGTCGTGGGTTTGAAACAGGCACATATTGCTAACCTACGCGTGGGCAGTGTGTGAGCAGTGGTGATGAGCAGCAGCAGCAGCAGCATGGGCATGCGGCAACACACATGTACAGAGGTGCCTGGGGTGCCGGGTTGCCGGCCAGAAGGCGCGCAAATCGCTGTGTGCCGCACAAATATCTGCTGCTACAACTGGTCAAACATATATCCAAGTGTACTGCAAGCCCTGTCTGTCTGCCAACACAATACACACAGAGCTGCCATCCAAACACGCAAAACACACACAGCCGCAATAGCCGCCACCCCCAACCACAGGCCCACCTGCATGTCGCTGTTGCTCAGCCGCCCGCCGCTGCAGATGCGCCGTTGCGGCAGCAGCAGGCTCATGGCTGCCAGGATGTGGCGGTTGATCTGCGCCGGGCCTGCTGCAGCCAGCTTGAGCCAGATGGCCCGCGCCCGCGCATACGCCTCCTTGTAGGCCGCAGCCTCCTCCACGTTCAGCACCACTGCATGCAGATGATTGAGGTGACAGCGACAGTGACAATGAGATGGTGTTTGCTGCAATGCTTTGACATTATTTGCGACCTGTGCATCCATAGATCCAACAGCATACAAGCCCCTCACACGCCAGCCTCAGGCAACGCAACGCACTGCATGCTGCAAGCTGTGCCTGCCGTGCAGCTTTCAGCCCTCACCAGGCACGTCCAGCAGCGTCTTGGGCGGCAGTCTGAGCATCCAATCAAGCCCTTTAGAGGTCAGGCATGAACCAATGCAACGCAACGCAGTGCAACGCAACCCGCAAGCTGCCTATCATTCCACCTCACCTGGCACGTCCAGCAGCGTCTTGGCCGGCAGGCTGAGCACGGCCTGGCCGTCCAGCTGCTGCTCCTTGGTGTGGCGCGTGACCAGGCCACACAGCACGTGCACCAGCGGCAGCGGGCTGTATTGCCTGCAGCAGCAGCAGCGGAAGCAGCAGCAGCAAACACATGTCAGCAGTGGTATCACACTAGCACAGCAAGTAACGGCATGCAACACGGCAGCCCCTGCGCTGCGCCGGTGCATGCTGCAGGCTGCATATGGATCACGGTTCAATGTCCATTGCCCCACCTGCTGCGCTGCCTGTTGTTGAGCATGTGGCGGGAGAAGGGGTGCTTCACCTGCAACAGCAAGCAGCAGCAGCATTCCTGTCAGGGCGCTTGTGAACCATGAAGCGTCAGGAGCCAAGTGGGCTGCTATCCACGCCACTGGTCTCACCAAAACAATAGCCAGCCATATTTGATTCCCATGCGAATGCGTGCACGCGCAGCAGCAACTAGCCAGAGAGCACAGCCAGGGATGCACTGCAATGCTTGCCAGGTGCACCATAGAATGCATGCATGCAAGCACACCATCAGCGCCTGCAGGCACATGCCTCCAGCCGCCACACCAGCCCACCACTCACATTGTCGTGGAACCAGCTGGGCACGTTGAAGGGCCACAGCTGCAGCGCCGCAAACTGGCCCTGCAGGTCGGCCACGTCACCGCCAATGGGCGTGCCCTGCAGACAGCAAGAAAGATATGCACGTGCACATGCAGCAGGTGTGCACCCTTGTCAGCAGTCTGTGTAATAATACGAGTGGGAAAGTATTTACATGTTGTTGTGTGCCGCAGGAAGAACGCACAGCAGCGAGCATGCACAGAGGGTGTGCAGCCAGTGTCAGCAACCCGTCCTAGATGTTGTTGCTCTCCATCTGACACAAAGCAAGTGCTGGGGCTGCAGTTGCAGTGCTCAGTGTCCCTTACACAACCTCAATGTACCTGCACCACACCTAGCAACAATGGGCGCGAGATAACCAACTGGTACTGCACGTTTGTCATTGCATCGTGTTGTGTCGAGCGCTGCGCTCACCGTGACCACCCAGCGGTGCGGCGCAGGCAGCGCCACTGCTGCCCTGGTGGTGCCGCTGGACACGTTCTTCAGCGCATGGCCCTCGTCAAACACGACACGCCTGCAGGGACACAACAGCCAAGCAACAAAGTGAAGGTCGAAATCAGGCAGCCTCAGCATCAGTCTGCCCAGCTGCTGCCGCTGGGCACGTTCTTCGGTATATGGCCCTCATCAAACACGACACGCCTGCAGGGACACAACAGCCATGCAACAAACACATACGTCGAAGTCAAAATGAAACATAGGCGAGTCGAACATAACGCGCCTGCAGTCCAGCACAACATGCCTGGGACGTTCCACAGTGCCGCAACAAACAGCACAGCCAGCAGTCGTCACACCAACTGCAGAGTTGCAGCAACAGGCCTGCAGCGCTGCAATGCGCAATGCTGCACTGCCCCGTGTCCAATGGTCAAAACACATTGCTCGCATGCAACTGCCAACAGATGCAGGATGCAGCCATGTGAGCGCGGTGCCTGCCATGTACTATGTGGCCCCAACTTACATACAACAGCACACACTCACCACCACTGAATCTGCTCCAAAGGCGGCAGCGCATGCGCACCACAGTCAGCCACCTGCAGCAGCAGCAGCAGCAGCAGCAGCACCAGCAGCAGCAGCACCACCAGCAAAAGCAGCAGCAGCAGCAGCAGCAGCAGCAACACCAACGTGGTGAGCTGACGAGGACAGCTGTGGCCTTGTCGCTGCATCTTGCATAAACCCAGCCCAAGCTCGTGCACCACACAAGCAACTCAGCTGCGCTACTCCTGTTGGTCTGTATACACTGAGAAAACACCGCAGTGACAGCTTGCGTGACCTGCCAGAACCTGCTGCTGCAGCCTTGCACAGCACGCAGCCAAGCAGCATGCCCGCCCGCCCACCAGCCACAAAGACAAGCAGCATGACCCATGGCCAAAAGACAAGTAGCATGCCCTTCCACCCATCCAGAACCTGCTACTGCAGCCCCGCACTGCCCAAAGCCAAGCAGCATGCCCGCCCACCCACCAGTGTCGAGTAGGTGGTAACCACCACATCATAATCAGCAGCCAGCTGCTGCAGCGTCACCTGCGACAAGCAGCAGCAAGTAACGCGCAGCAAGGCTTCAGCAGCTGTGCATCTTGCCTGGATGCCATGTGTTAACCCATGGCTATGGTTAAAGTGGCTACCACCATGATTTGTCAGCATGGCACAGTCCGTCACATATGTTTTCTGGCCTGCTGGCTGGCTATGAAGTGCTACCAAGCATTGAAATGCAGCCAGCCCCACGCACCTTGTCCCTGCCGGGCCCATGGTACTTGAATATGCGCAGGCTGCTGCCGCCCTCCAGGCGCGTCTTGTCGGCCGCCTCATCCTGCCACTGCCCCACCAGGCTCACCGCACACACCACCCCACAAACAAAACAGAGTTACCAAGCCATGCCGCCAGCGCACACCCCGCCTTTGCCAGGCCCGCAGCATCTCAACAACTATGCAGCAACCTCCCAATGCACACAAAATGAGGCAAGCCATGCAGCCAGTCCCCACCTTGTCCCTGCCGGGCCCGTGGTACTTGAATATGCGCAGGCTGCTGCCGCCCTCCAACCTTGTCTTGTCCGCCGCCTCGTCCTGCCACTGCCCCACCAGGCTCACCGCACACACCACCACACATCCAAACAAGGTGCACCAAGCCATGCAGCCAGCGCTCACCGAGTCATTGCCAGGCCCGCGGCAACCTAGTTAGAAACAAGCGACGCGTACTTGGACGCACAAAAAAGCACAAAGCCAGGCCGCACCTTGTCCCTGCCGGGCCCGTGGTACTTAAAGATGCGCAGGCTGCTGCCGCCCTCCAACCTTGTCTTGTCGGCCGCCTCATCCTGCCACTGCCCCACCAGGCTCACCGCACACACCACAAGCGTGGCACGGCTGTACAGCAGGCCGCCACCACCCACGCGAGGCAGCGCTGCTGCTGCCTCTGCTGCCTCAGCCTCTTCAAAAGCCTGCGGGCAGCAGGAAGAGCAAAGGTGTCACATGATGCAGACAACGTAGAGTATGCAATGTCTGTCCACCACCGACGCGAGGCAGCGCTGCTGCTGCCTCGGCCTCCTCAAAAGCCTGTGGCGGGACACGTGGCGCAGAGAAACATTTTGAGGAAATTATGCATCTCAGTGAATAGCTGGGGACGTAAAGCATGCATTGTCTGGGCCGCAGTCAGAGACACAGCAGTAGGGACCGACGCTTGTTGTGATGTATGGCATGCACAACAAGAACCCTCTTTAAACTTCTCTACAGGTTAAAGACTCACTATGATCATTGCGCTCCTCCTGCTGCCTCACTTGCACAGCCTCGTCCACATGTGGCCCATCCTTTCCCAGCAGCCGCCGCAAAACACCCTCCGTGACCTCACCTTAGCAATTGCATTCAACCCTAATCCCTTCCAGTCCCCACCCCCAGTGCCCTCACCGCAACAGCCTCATCAACATGTCGCCCATCTTTGCCCAGCAGCTGCCGCATCACACCCTCCATGACCAGAACCCTAAACAAAACCCTCAGCCCTCCACCCCCACGACCCCACTGCCCAACCCTACTGCCCTCACCGCAACAGCCTCGTCCACATGTGGCCCATCCTTGCCCAGCAGCCGCTGCATCACTCCTTCCATGACCTCAACCCTACACCAAACCCTAAAACCCTAACCCTCACTAGCCCACCCCCACTGCCCCACCCCCCTGCCCTCACCGCAACAGCCTCATCAACGTGAGGCCCATCTTTGCCCAGCAGCCGCTGCATCACTCCTTCCATGACCTCATCAAGCGCGCTGCTGCTGCCACCTCTACCGCCGCTGCGGCCGCCCCTGCCGCGCCCTCTGCCACGGCCCCGGCCCCGCCCGGCCGACGCTGCTGCTGCAGCAGCTGCTTCACCCTCTGCTGCTGCTGTGCTCTTGTCTGCTGCATCTCCTGCCTCCTCCTCATCGCTGCAGAGATCTATGGCAGTGCCTGATGCATTCTTGCGCCGCTTGGCTTTGCTGTCCTTGCCGGCACTCTGCTTGCGCTTGCCCTTGCCTTTCGCCTTCTTATCTCCAAGCAGCACACCATCATCTGCTGCCGCTGCTGCTGCTGCTGCTGCTGCTGCTGCTGAGGAATCAGCCGCGGCAGCTTTGCCACGCTTGCTGCCTGCTGCAGCACCCTGCTTGACTGGCAGCCGCTCTCCCGGCCTAGTTATAATCGGCTGCATGCTCGCACTGCTGCCAGCACCAGCATCTGCTGCTGCTGCCGCAGCCGCTGCTGCCGCTGCTGCTGCTGCTGCTGCTGCTGCCGTTGCTGCTGCCTTGGCTGCCGCTGCTTTGCCGCCTCTGCCACCCTTTGCAGCCTTGCCTCGTGGCGTGCGTGCTGCTGCTGCTGCGGGTGGTGCTGGCGGCGGCTCAGGCAGCGTGGTGTGCACTGCTGGTGCAGGGTTGGCAAGGATGAGGCCCAGAATGGTGATGGTCTTGCCTGCAGCAGCAGCAGCAGCAGCAGCAGCAGCAGCAGCCCAGCAGCACATGTGAATACAGGCACACCGCAGCAACAGCAATAGCAACAGGGTTGGCCAATATGAGGCCCAGGATGGTGATGGTCTTGCCTGCGACAGGGGATCAGCACACCGCAACAACAGGTTCAGCATGTGTATGTGCGTGCTGTGTCATCCACCTAAGCGCCATGTGCAGCTGAGTGATCAAGCAAGCTTCCAGCTTCACCGACCCAGTTTTGTGTGTTCAGCTGCCGCGAGCGATTGTGCATCACCACAACGACGCCATGACTGACGGACTAGGCAGCTGACCACATAGCAGTACTTTCAAGACACCAGCAGCACCACCACGATCCACAACGCAGCGCAAGCCCAAACTTATGAAGGAGAACAAAATCAGATCATAGAACGCAGCTTATGTTTGGAGGTTGCTTTGAGGAGGCAAAAACCGGCAGCTGTTGGGCAATCTAGATACGTTTATTTGGCAAGCCTTACTCACCTAGGCCCATCTCGTCACACAGGAAACCGCCCGTGACTGTGGCAGGCGGCGCCACAGCACACAGCTTGCTCAGAACCAGGCTCAGCCACAGCCGCTGCTAGTCTTGCCATCTTGATCACAGCACCAGTTGCATCACTACTAGCAACCCCCCAAGAGCGCAGCATCAACGGTGACGCCGCAACTGGCTGGCAATGCAGCAGCAGGCACAAGCCAGCCCCACAGCAGCACAACCAGTGTATGTCTCACTCACCTAGGCCCATCTCGTCACACAGAAAGCCGCCCGTGACTGTGGCAGGCGGCGCCACAGCACACAGCTTGCTCAGCACCAGGCTCAGCCACAGCCGCTGCCCCCCTAGCTCCACACTCTGCCACAGCAGGCTGTTGAAGCCTCCAGGGGCCTGCTCCTGGGCCAACAGGCGCGCCAAGCTCTGCAGCTGGTGCGGGCGCAGCGGCACGGCCAGGCCTGGCGGCTGCGGCGCAGGCTCGCAGGGACCTGCAGCAGCAGCATCATCATCATCATCATCATCAGCAGCAGCAGCAGCAGCAGCAGGGAACCCTTTCACGCTGTGCTCACCCTAGCACACACCAGCACTGCACAAGCATCAACAGTTCAATAGACCCCCCCTCCCCCTCTCGCTCCCACCTGTGCGCAGCACATCGAGCAGCCCCTTCCACGCTGTGCTCACTCTAGACTTGAATTAACAACAGAATTTCCGTGACAAACATACACCCTGCGCCATGTTGCATGCCGCACCAACATGCCTAGCTGCCAATATCACCTGCGCGCAGCACACCCAGCAGCCCTTTCACGCTGCGCTCACTCCAGCATTGACATCATTACTCTGCTGCGGCTGCCACAGGCACACCAGTATTCCATGGCATCCCCTCCCCCTTCGCCTCACCTGTGCGCAGCACATCAAGCAGCCCTTTCACGCAGTGCTCACTCCAGCATTGCACAAGACTTACCGGGACCTGCAGAGTCGGACCATAAGGAGGGGTACTAGCTGGACACAGTCACATGGCCCCACCTGTGCGCAGCACATCCAGCAGCCCTTTCACGCTGTGCTCAGGCGCGCCCCGCCACGCCTCCATGCTGCCCAGCAAGCCCGCGTACAGCCCAGCCGCAGCCGGCTGCCCAGCAGCAAGCAGCCGCAGCGTCATGCGCAGCGGCAGCTGCGACTTGTCGCCGCTGCGGTACAAGTTTGCCAGCTGCTGCGCCTCACGCAAGCTGCCAGCAGGCGCTGCTGCTGCTGCTGCTGGCGGTGCGTCGGAAGCTGCAGCGTCACCGCCTCCAGCAGCAGCAGCAGCACTACCATCTGGACTGGCCGCTGCTGCTGGTGCGCCGGGGTTTGGCGAGTTGTTGACTGTCAGGAGACCTCCGCCCTCGATGTCGCTGTCGCTGTCATTGTCTGTCAAGCTGCAGGGCACAGCAAAAAAAGTCAGCAGATGGCGTGCGACACGCAGATCTGTAACAGCTTCGCACCTAGTGTCATGTCAGCAGCTGTCTGGCTTAACTTGGTGTAAGTGCGCATTGCTTGCGCCACAGGCGCACGATGCACAAGCGCAGCCGACTTAGTCATGTCAGTACACGCTGGGTTGCTCTGCTCAGCAGTGCTGCACAGCACCTGGATGTCCTCATGCAGAAACATGCATGTCAGCGCAAGCAACAAACCAACATTGCAGAACAGCCAATTGCTGCATGCACCCGGCAATCAGCCCCCTCCCTCTCCCTGAGCCACATCAGCATGCCATCCAAGTGGACTCCAACACCACAGACAGCATTGAGATGGCCACCAACCCGCATGCAGGGGCCCGGCTAGAATGTAGCTCGTGAGGTAGTGCCGCAGTGGGCATCAGCACATACTATGTTTAGTAAACAATGCAAACAGACAGCCGCCGCAAGTCACTCACTCTGCGATGAAATCGCCCGCCCCCATGAGCCCCATGAGCATGCCATCCATGCGGTCTCCACCATCACCCAAAGCATCAAGCAGGCCACCATACTCGCATGTGTGCAGCAGCACGACTGGCTTGTGGCATGTGAGCAAGTGTGCGTCAGCGCCAGCATTGCGCAAAGGCCCACAGCAACAACACAATGCAACAACACAATGCGAACAGAATGCAAAAATACACCCATATATATAACGTCACTCACTCTGCGATGAGGTCGCCCGCCCCCATCAGCCCCATGAGCATGCCATCCATGCGCAGCGCGTTGGCGGCCAGGCTGGTCGGCTGCGACAGCAGCGAGCCATGCGCCGCGTTGGATGACGGCCACGTGTACACCTGCGGATTATGATTTTGCACAATAGAACAAACTCAAAGATCCCGGACAGCAGGGTGGTGACAGCTGCGAGCCATGCGCCGCGTTAAATGACGGCCATGTGTACACCTGCAGGAAGAGGTTGAGCATAGCAGTTTGATGATTAGTGAGCCCGCGCAGCGGCGACAGCAGCAAGTTTGGTCAACTAGCCAGCACAGCGACACCAAAGGCCAAACAAAGCCAACTGCGCCAGCTCAACAACACAAATCAAGCGGCTGCTGCTGGCTGGTGCTTTTCTGAGCAAACTGCCCACCACACCCACCACCACAACACGCAGGGCTGCTGGCCTGTTGCCAAACAGCTGCAGCCACCCCCTTGTTATTACACATGTTCATATACAAGCCATCTGCGCACCTTGAGCGTCGCCACGCCGTGCCGCTTGCGCTCCGGGTCCGGGCACTCCAGCGCCAGCCGCACCGCCACAGCCGGGCGCGTGCTGCCCATGTAGCTGAACTCGGGGTGCACGCGCTGCGCCGCGGCGCGCAGCTCGCTGAGCACGTCGTACAGCGGCAGCCGCCGCAGCAGCTTGCGGCGCTGCTGCCGCAGCCGGCGGTCGGCCTCCGCGTCGCGCCGGAAGTCGCGCTCATCTACGGGAGCGGAGGGAGCGCCGGCCGATGAGATGAATGACATGCGTTTTTAATGCATGTGTGATAAGCACAGCATCACATGGGTGAGACCGTCAAATGTGGCCAGAAGCCCCGCTCGTTTGAGACAGCAGCGGACACAGACAGTGCTGACTGTTTGATGCAGATACTTGAATGTGATAACTTACAGCAGCAAGCAATATATAAGCACTGCCCAGCGCAAGCCCGTACACTCACAAGCTAGCGCTGTCTGCGCGGGCGATTCATCCACGCGCAGGCCCAGGTTGTAGTGGTCTCCCAGCACATTCTGCCCCTCAACATACAGCTGGGCAATGAGGTCCGGGCAGAGCCAGGTCAGCTGCCCGCCAGGCTTGGCAAACGATGCGGCGTTGGTGCGCGGCGTGTTGTTGGGGCGGTATGTGCCGTGGATATTGCCGCTTGTGTCGGCGGTGCGCAGCAGATGCAGGTCAGGAGGGCTTTGGTTGTCTCGGTACACGCGCCAACAGTACCTGGAGCAGCGTCACAAATGGTTTGGTAGCAGCGGGACGTTTGGGTCAGCGCAGCAGCGGATACCACAGGACACCACAGCGGATCATGCACCAAACCGCTACAACAACAGCGGCAGGCAGTGGGCTGCAGCACACATCGTCTCACGCTTGCAGGCACTCGGCAATCATCCACTATGATGTGTGGATACACCAGCATAATGCATGCGCTGAACAACCAGCATTTCCAAACATACAACAAACAAAGTGCATTGTGTTCTTGGCTGTTCCCTCTTTGTCATAGACCCAGAGTTCACCTTACTGTGGCTCATGCCATCTAAGACGGTGCCAAGACCCACATGTAATCATCCTGTCTCATATACTATGAGTCACATGATGTGCTCACTTGCAGTACTTGTCCAGCAGCTGCAGCAGCTTCTCCTGCAGCACGCCGTGCTGCCGCTTGCCGCCAGACACACAATCGTCCGGCAGCGGCAGCAGCTGCAGGTACTCTGTGCGCCGCGAGTAGCGCATGTGCTGCAGCAGCACGTACTGCTTGGCGTAGTGCTGCTCTGCTTCGCCGGCAGGGGTGGCTGGCTGCTTGCCCTTGGCATCAGGCGCCTGCAGGACACACCATGTAAGTAAGGCACGGAGGCAAAGCGCTTGTAGTTTGACCACAAATCTGGCAAGCAAACAGCAGGCGTTGCAGGCTGCTTGCCCTTGGCATCAGGCGCCTGCAGGGCACACATGATCAGGAAGACAGGCAGGCAGGCAGCATCAACCGCTTGTATTAAAGAAGCAAGCTGGCACAAGATCATAGGCAGGCAGGCAGGAGGGCAGGAGGGCAGGCAGGCAGCGCAGCAGCTTGTGGGCAATTGTGCATGCAGGCGGTAGCCCAATCCCCTGAAGGTCATGCCTGCAGCTACCATGGCTGCAGCACAGCAGCTGAGAACACTGCCTGCACCTAATGTAGCCGCCGCCGATGCAACAATCCACAGCAGCTACACGTTCCTCAAGCCCTGATCCACCCCTCCCTGAATTTACAGCCACCCACCTTAGGCAGCCAGCACACCAGCAGCTCCTTTCGCTTGAACCTCGGGTGCGACGGGTCAATCGTGGTAACATCAAACCGCTCGTCATCATCCGCTGCTGCTGTCACCAGCATGCCGCCATCCGCACCGTCATTGCGCCACAGCAGCACCACTGCCTGCGGCGCGTTTGGCAGCTGCGGCTGCAGCTGCTGTGTGATGGATGCACGGACCTCGGCTATGCTACAGCTGTTTGGGAGCTCTACGAGCATGTCATACATTGGGTAGCCAGGGCGCAGCACCTGCAGCAGCACAGCATAAGGACCAGGGGCACGAATGAGACGCAGGGGTCATATGAGGGGAAGGGGACAAGGAGAGCACACATGGCACAGGCAGTGCCTCGCAGCGGAGGCACAAGGCACTGTTGTCTGTGCGGATCGCAGCTGCTGCTGCGGCGGCTGTAGCATGTGCACGTGGGTGCGCTGCTGCTGAAGCCTCCACAGCTCAGTACCTCACAGCTGTGTCTGCTAGCGCGCTGCTGTGCTGGCCGTCTCTGCCAGACTGCGCGCAGCAGTAAACGATGTGAAAGGGCTGCGGGTGCTGCACAATGCTGCTGCTGCTGTTACATGCGAGCTACCACGGCGCAGAACATGCAACAGCCGCTGCTGCTGGCACCTACATTGATCTCGATGATCTGTGTTTCGTTGGCGTCCGCTGCTGGCGCCTCCACCTCAGGCACATCAAAGGTGAGGTACTTGGGCCTGTGCAGCGAGCCCCCCGACACATTAAACAGGCTGCAGGAAAAGACAAAGCAGCAGCAGCAGCAGCAGCAGCATGCAGAGATGCCAGACTCAGCATACACCTCCAGTGCCAGGGCTATGTATGCTGCGCAGGTTCGAGCAGCTATCCGACAGTGCAGGCACACGCTGCACATGCTGTGTTACATCGCGCCTCACTGCAAAGCAGGGCAGGTATGGGCTACGCATCACTCTTGCTGTGCACCCCTGAATGAAGGCAGCAGCAGGTGTGGCCTAATAATTGCGTGCTGCTGCTGCTGCTGCTGCTGCTGCTGCTGCACAAGTGGCACCTCACTTGTCCAGGCACAGCTCCTCCATGCTCCTGCCTGGCGTGTATTGCAGCCCATCCGGCACCAGGCGCTGCTTCAGCTGAGCGATCGTGTAGCCCTTGCAAGCCTGCACAGATGTTAATGTGAGCACAGCATGCAGCACAGCATGAAGCACAGCTCAGCATGCGGCACAGCATGAAGCCCAGCACAGCACATGGACGCTGCAAGTGCAGGCACGCTGCTGCGCACAGCTGACCAGTGCAAGTGGAGTCTTTAAAGAGAAAGTGAGGCCTTATGCCTTTTCATGTATTCTTGATGATAATTTTGCCGAGCAGCTGCAGGCAAAGAGCACAGCAGCTAGCAGGGCTGGCACTGCTGTATGCAGTACACTGTGCAAGGCCTGCTGAGCATGCTGGTGGAGTTGCGGCCATGCTTGCCTTGACGGGAAGGCTGAGTTCTCCTAAGAAAATGGATGTGCGATCCCTAGAGGGGTCCGCGTTGTAGTCCTCCCTACTAGGCGGGCCAACCTGCACAGGTCCTCCATATATGCCCCCCATACCGTACATGTAGTCATCACCGTCGCTATAGAAGCTATCATCATCTTCTTCTGAATAGAAAGACGAGTCTGTTGATGTTGAGTTGCTCATGATCTCCACTTCCAGGGACACTCAGCAAGTCACTGCCTACACAGCGTGCGTGGCGTCACCAAACACAAACTTCATCGTAATCAGAACATTAACTAAGGTGACTGGCAGGTTCAAGGACGCAAGCGCGGCAAGTGCACCGCCTGCTTGTCAGTTTCAGGTTTAGGGTGTGCTGTGTGTGGCGTGCTGTGGCTGGACGAAATTCACAACGCCGGCATCGTCGCTCAAACAGGATGTTTTACAGTGCACGGGGCACCAAAGACGCTGGTAGAGTTTTGGATGTGGCAGCTGCTGTGCTTACACCCCATGCACCACTGCTCTTTGCGCATAGCCACGCTGCAAAAGCTGCAGGGCTTCATGTTGAATCAACAGTATGCCAGGCCAGCCACAGCAAGCTGCGGTGCAAGGGCAAGGTTTCAAACCTACAGCTGAAACAAGTGCAGACATGGCTGGTGGCCAAAGCCTGCTGCAAGGCAGCTTCGCCAGTGCTGCCTATCCGATAGAGTCTGAAAGTTCCAGACTGGAACACCATGATGCCCGATGCAGCAACAGAGTCATAGCATTTTAACAGCTGTTGTTGCTGCAACTGAATAAACAAACGATGTTGCTGTTGCTGATGCTACTCCTGCCGTTGAGCAGCAGAGGCCGCCTCTGGGCCAAGTGCTGCATATTGTGCGCACCGCCCTTGCCAGGGCCCCTGGCCGGGCTTCATACACAAGCATGCCACAGAGACGGCTCTACATGGTGCCCTGGACCT
Source organism: Scenedesmus sp. ARA3 (assembly GCA_004335835.1). Classification (NCBI taxonomy): domain Eukaryota; kingdom Viridiplantae; phylum Chlorophyta; class Chlorophyceae; order Sphaeropleales; family Scenedesmaceae; genus Scenedesmus; species Scenedesmus sp. ARA3. Next base: position 153,093 of record RWJK01001384.1, on the reverse strand, counting down.
GCCTTGCAATCAGCAACTGAATCTCAATATCAATGTCTGTTGCTGATTTTGATTCAGCCACAAGTGACACAAAGGGCGGTGTTCAAGGGCCCAGTACCTCAAGAAGAGCACAGAAAAGGTTGCCAGCCGTACTTCTATCATGATGGCCTCTAAAATCATTAGAAAACCGAGGCGGTGAGCTCTTAGACATTTGTCGCTCCTGCAGTGTCAATGCTTCAGCAGCGCAGTTTGCGCTGCAGACAGCTGTCATGTGCACGCCACGTGCCGCCACCGGCGACACCCACAACACCTAAACAAACGCTGCATTCGTTCTGTGTCTGAGCAACTGCCAAACCAACCATATATTTCAAGTGATGCGACACACCCAAAATCAAATGACGGCAATCCCTATAAAACAACACCTGTCCACACGCATTGTGCACGTAATCTCGCGTGAACCACAGCCAATGTATTAGAGCATCCAGAGACGTTATGGTGTGAGCACTGTCTTCTGTTAACGTTCAACTGTTGACAGGTGCTGCCTGCATTGCCACTGGCGGGTGCACCAGAAGTTGTACTTTGCTGTTGGCATAAACCCCACAGCTGGGTCATTGGTCGCTTTAAATTGCTGCCGCTGTCGAGGTGGTAACATGACGGCTGCTGCCACTGCAGTGGTCAGTCTGTCAGCAGCACATCACCCACCCACCTCCACAACACCAACAGACACGTCAGAACATACACGAGTTGATCGGATCGCTCCACGTAACTTTGCCAACCGACTCAGCATACCCCGGCGCTGCCCCGCTCACATCAAACTGCACAAATTTGCCGGTAAACCACGGCGCCCCCAGCCCAAAACCCTGGTCCCCTTCCGGCGCCGGCAGCACATACGAGCACACAGCCACTCCTTTTGTTACGCCTGTGCTGCCGTCATCTTCGCAAAGCTTCAGGTCAATTGCCGTAGCAACCTCGGCCGCTGCCCCGCCCTGCAACGTTATGTTTATGCTAGGGTACATACTCAGCAGCAGCATGGTAGCCGTGGCCAGCTTGGACGGGTCGTCTGTCGCCATTGAAACCTGCTGGCATGTGTGTGGTGCATCTGAAGCCATCCCACACACTTGCTCGACCGGCGCGGGGCAGCGCTGTATCGTCAACCCTTGAGCTGCAGCATCGCTCCGCGCCTTTGCAGCTGCCTGGTTGTAGTATTCCAGGAAAGCCGCGTACACTGGCGTCGGCACAGTCAGCATGCTGTGCTCGCCAGGATTGAAGCTGACAGCTGTGCCGGAGAAGTTTTGACTCCAAGGCCCCTGAGTCATGTTTGGTCTGAGGTAAACCGGCACGCTGGCGCTTGTAACAAGCGACCTGTAGGTGTTGGCGTACGCAAACGCTGCGCCTGGCGCTTGCTTTGGCAGCACAGCTGGGAGCAGTGGCGCAGAGTAAGTCTGCACAGGCAAGATGGTGTCTGTGAGGTCTTTGGGTACGGCGGGTCCCAGCACTACGGCGCTGTTCCGCCGCAGGCGACCTCTGCAGTTGTTGTCTTTCTGTGGCTGCAGGTAGCAGAAGCCCATCTGCAAGCAATGCAGTGCAGATGAAGAGGGGCGTGAGTATGGCCAACGTAGTTTGTGTCAGCTGACTGCAGCAGTTCATTAGCTGCTTGTCACGCGGCAGATGCATGAGTCTGTGCAAGCACAAGACGCACACAGCAGCAGCACTTCCATCAAAGTACAGGCTGCAGCCGTTGTCGCCGCAGCTGCAGCTGCTGCACAGGACAGACGTCACTCGCAGGAAGTTCACCAGGCATTGCTGCATACACTGCTGCTGCCGCTGCAGCAGTGCCATCTGAATGCAGGTTGCCAGCATCTAGGCAGTTCCTCTGGCACACACTCCATCTCATGAAGCATTGCACACCAGTCAAACTCACCACTCGCTTTGAAATGGCACCAGCCCTGAACAGCTGCTCAGGCACTGCCAGCGTGCCAGCCGCAGGCACCCCACCGTTACTAACAGCGTTATTTGAGCCGAATGACCAGCCTGCTGTCAGACCCCTGCCAGAGCCAGAGCAGCCGCCTTGGAACAGCGGCGCAATGCCTGCTGCAGTTTTTGGGCAGGTGGTGGCATCGCTGTAGCAGCTGCTGGCGGCTGCGCCGCAGCTGATGGATGCTTGGCTGCAGCCAAAGTAACCTCTGAAGGAGATGACGTTGCCATATAACACGTTGCGCACGGTGATCATGTCTTGGCTGAGGACGGCATTATGGATGGTGTAGCTACCGTCACGGTTGGTGGCCTGTGCAGCAGCAGCAGCAGCAGCAGCAGCAGCAGCAGCAGCAGCAGCAGCAGCAGCAGC